>WYDI02016221.1:0-11626 GCA_009867235.2 Psittacus erithacus
TCAACCAACACCCCCAAGTCCTTCTCTGCAGGGCTGCTCTGAATCTCTTCTCTGCCCAACCTGGAGCTGTGCCTGGGTTTACCAGAGAGAGCCAGCTCCAGAAGTGGAGAATGGGATTTGAGCTGGGAGAAAAAAATCAATGCTTAATGGCATTTCAACTTCTATACCTTGAATTGTCACTTAAGTGTCTCTTTTTAATGGCTGCACACAGCCAAACCTTGCTCCCTGGCAACCTGCTTCCACAGCCCCTCGAGCAACTAGTTCTGAAAGAGCACAGCATTCCCAACAACACACGGCACAAGCTTGTGCTTTGGGCACCTTAGAAATAACGCAGGAATAAACCAGACGCAAGGCAGGACTGAAGCCTGCACTTTGCGTTCATCCCTTAGGAACTGTCATGCTGCGCTGCAGTTAAGAGGCACTTCGCAGTAGTTAGAGGAAGGAAGTTTAATCACCACTTCCTACCCCTAACTAGCTCTTCTCTTTTTTCCCAATGCTCAGTTGCTTTCCATTTAGTCAGCTCCACCTCTACAAATGGAGCAGAAAGCAAGCTGAAAAGAATTCCAGCTGAAGAAGGGGCCACCACCATTATCATAGCTGAAGTTGATAACAACAACAGAATATAGAGTGTCTCTTTAGAAACTGCACACACATGAACATGAACATTGTGTTTTATTCCATGCAATCAGTTGATGCACCAGCATACTCTATTATAGTCAGAGTAATTCTTCTCTTTAAAGGAAACAGTTAAATGGACTTCCTCTCTTTTTCCCAGCACTTCTTGGTCACTCTTCCACACAACTCCACTATTTCAAATCCTGTTATGACAGTACTCTGTGAGAGCTCTCCTTACATTTAATACACAAGTGTTCACAAAAGTGCTGTCCAATTTCACCACGAGCAAGCCAGGGTGCATAACACAGAGCCAAGAGGAAATGATACAAAAGGTGGTATAGCCTTACAGAAATGTGTACAACATGAAGCTAAAGTGCACAGCAAGGAAGCAGTTTAGTATTTGATGGTAATTCCAGTGGGAATACATTTTTTAGCCTTTCAGCTATGTAGGATGGTTATAGAGTTAAAAAACAAATAAATCCGAACCACGCTTGACGGGAGTTGTTTCTCTCTTTTCCCTCAAAATAAAAAGAG
This sequence comes from Psittacus erithacus, assembly GCA_009867235.2. Lineage (NCBI taxonomy): Eukaryota > Metazoa > Chordata > Aves > Psittaciformes > Psittacidae > Psittacus > Psittacus erithacus. The sequence continues at coordinate 1,150 of WYDI02016221.1, forward strand.
ACCTGCAGTCCTTGCCAAAGACTTTACATGAACTTATCAAAGCTGACTCATGCCAGTCTACCACAATTCGGCACTCAGAGCACTTCCATTCAGAAGTGGAAGGGCTCAGTGCCCACTGGCAGCCAAGCGGGATGCAGTTTCCATGGTACTCGAACACTTAGTAGCTTCAGAGCTGTCACACTTTCAGCACCGATGCAGGGACCAAAGCAGAGGAAGCAGCAGGTGGATCTTTGAATAAGTGCATGCAAAGGGAAAAACAGCATTAGGTGAATATCCTGCCTAGTAAACATGCTCTGCACGGATCCCCTGTATGTTCTACTTTATCACTCAGGCTACAAGAAAAGCAGAGAGACAGTAACACTTGATAGTTATCAGTAGCATATGCGCACACACAGATCTACGCACACTGCTCTCTCTCCATGACTTTACCCTCTAGCACTGGTACAGATGTCTCCATCAGATTGTTAGAGCCTCTTGCCAGCCAGAATCTGGCTGAGAAAATACCATCATTGAGCCTTCTCTAAGTAACACATGAAGTTTAATCACTTGACTCACACCATACAAAGTCATTTCAGTTAATAAAGCACAGCAGCTCATAGCACAGTGCATTTACCTGCTCCACTTACACCTGCTCCCCCAGGTTTCAAACACTCTTGCCACCTCCTGTTTCAGTTTCTAACATAAAGCAGAGAGTATCTAACATATGATTAGCAAAGAAATCAGTGTGAAGCAGAATTAGTAAAGCCAGAGGACTTATCAAACAAGATGAAAGCGCACAGCAGAAGGACAAGATAAAACACTTGGGACTGGCAGCTCCATTTGGAAGGAGGAACATCTTGGCAACAAAGCAAAGCCGGCATTGTGACAGAAGCAGAGAAGGATACACTAGGATGCTTAAGACACTCTTTTAGGCTGCAGTGGCCCCTGACTATAAAATGCAAGGTGCTAAGTTGCTGTTGAATGATATATCTATCCCCAAATAGGATTCACACGTTTCTCACTTTGCCACTCACTAATATTTGCTGGGCAGCCAGAACAGCTCAGCAGAAATCTAGGCTTAGACTCGTGCCTTTTAAACATTACATTGTTCTGTGGATGGGAGAGCCTAACCAGCAAGCCATAGGCCCCCCAGATCTCCGCACTGCAGGAGCATGCTGCATTTTTGTCCAGTTTCTGGTGCGTCTCACCAGTGTGTCCTTCTGTCAGCACCATGCACATCTGCAGAGTCCAACACTGCTTCTCTAAAATCAACCATTCAGCCTAGTCATAAGTGTTGCAGAAGCATGACACTGCACTAGTTACAGCACTGAAGTGATAAATGTGAATAAGCTCAAAGTTATATTTTCTCATTTGACCAAAAACTTGTGACACAGTTTAAGTATGTCCTCACTTGAGACAAATACTACCAAGAGCTCATAAATCCACCCATTGTATTATCTGGTAACTGATCACAGTATAAACAAGTGTATTTAAATATAGAATATACCTGTCATCATGCAGAACACTGTGAAAGAAAATCATAGGGTGATTCTGATAAGACAACAGGAAAATGCTTTGAGGAACACAAGCCTAAGACATTATGTAAAATGATTACAAAATACCCATTCTGAATTTCTGCTGTAAAAAGCAGTGAGTGCAGAATGTCAGGAGGCCGGAAACCCATTTGTCCTTTCAAAGCTTAACTGCCTCACTGCTTCAGCTGAAGAATTACCCTTGAAATTTCCCACACAGAGCTTTTCCTCTACAAGATAACCAGGTAACGCTGGGCCATTTTCTCTACCAGAGGCCCAGACCTTTGAACTCCCAGCAGCACTTAATCAGCTAACACAAACACACTCAGCCCTGCTCCTGGATACAGCCCAGTACCCCTGCATGTAATGGTGTAACTTCTGTCATTTCATTAGGAAAAAAATCTTCACTATGATGGGGGACACACACTGGCACAGAGTGCCCAGAGAAGCTGTGGCTGCCCCATCCCTGGCAGTGTTCAAGGCCAGGTTGGACACAGGGGCTTGGAGCAACCTGCGCTGGTGGAAGGTGTCCCTGCCTGTGGCAGGGGGTTGGCACTGGATGAGCCTTAAGGTCCCTTCCAACCCAAACCAGTCTGGGACTCTGTGATTCTATGAAATGCTTCATATCCCAAGTAACTCTACAAAGATGCAGCACAACAAGAGATACTACACCTTGCAGCGGTGTAGTATTACAAGCAAGAATAACTCCAGAGGTAACAGAGCTTAGATCAAAGTTGAATTTGACCTTCACTGCAATGTAGAGTTACAATGAGATAACAGTGGGATTGAGGTGATTAGTTATAAACAGAAATAAACCTTCCACATCAAGTATACAACGGCAAACACAGCAATGCCCTGCTCAGCAAGCTCAGGCTGTTCAATAAATTTAATAGTGAGTGGGATAGCCATTAACCTGAGTTCTTATTTTTAAGATTTTATTTCTTCCCCTTGTACCACACTTAAAACTCTAATCTTACAGACCATTCAGAGTGGCAGGAGCACCAAGCTCTTCCCAAAGCAGGAGTACAGTCACTTGAGATATAATCAAGACCTTTGAACTGAATTGCAGACGCTGCTACTATATCTCTTCTCTGGTCAAATACTCTGCATTGTGTTTTAACATCAGAAGTAGTGCTTTACATCCACTCACCCCAGAATGAATTTCATTCCTGGTACCCAGTAAGTCCTTAATGCTGCAACTAAGATGTAATCCTTGCCACTTTACAAGGAGCAACCTGCTTTTTTCACTATCATGACTTGTCTGGTTTAGTTCTTTGCAAATCAGAGGATTTCACAGCAGCTGTGAATCTACTGAGCACCATCAGGCCCATTGGATTTTTAGACATCCATTGCTATTACATCTATATATTAAATTACAGAACTCTTACTATCTCTTTTTTTAGCAACCAGTTTTGTGTAAGCATTAAGTTTAAAGTCAGGGCTTATAAGGAACTTAGCAAAAACATGATGGGAATGGGATGCCAGGGGAATAGATGATTCTCTCATCTGAAATGCATAATTAGCTCTCGGTTAAGTGCGCAATTAACATTAAAATTTACAATCAAATATGATAATGTTCTAATTTTACCTCCTTTAAATGAAAAAAATAATCTTAGTTACCAGATTTGTTACTTTGAATCCCTTCCCTATGAGGCAAGCTGCATAGTAACATCCTGTTATGTGGGTGACAACGGATACCAGGAGCTTTTAAAAACACTGCATATATGCCTTCTGGACAGCTACACAGCTTGGGTTTTAATTTGGGTTAGACTTTTTCTGGTTAGCAATGGTGAATGCCACTCAGCATAATTAGCAGTTGTCATATTCCTGTTTGTAAAGATGCTTCCCACAAAAACAGAGCAATGTTGCTTTTGCGTCCTCTTCCCAGCTGTGCCTGAAAGCTGTAACATGTGGCTCAGACATCCACTACAGCTAATCACAAACCCCTCCAGGTTTCAGTTCAGCCATGGGAACATTTTATTAATGGGAAAGAAAAAGCTGTACTTACCCTAGCAGTTTAAATCTGAGAAGCAGCACCTTGAAAGAAAAATCATACGGCACTTTAAATATGCTGTCTCCACCTGAACATCACATCCTCTTTGCCTTTTAACCTGAAGTTAAATTTAACCTCTATTTGCCTTTAAAAAAGGGGGTTGAAAGTAGTTTCAGCTGTAACATCAGCTGCCAAAGTCTGCATCTAGTTATGCTCGTTACAATCAAACGTATGCTTATGTGTAGTATGTGCAACAAAAATGAGACTCCACTGTGTAGGGTGCTGTACACAAGTATCATGGAAGGGTAATGAAATTCCCCACACAAAGCACATATTGTGTGATGTGCAAAGTGTTGTGGCATGCAAGTGGCTTGGGTTAAACACTGACAGTGATTTTCCACCAGCAATTTTGTGTTACTAGACAAAAAGTTCACAGAATTAACCTAAACTGGGCCAACATGAAGGACCAGAGTTTGCTCCTCAGGCAGTTAACATCAGTGCTACGTAGCTCAAGCATCCTGCTGTTATTCCCACCATTATTACTTACCACCAATAGACACACAAACACACAGAAGGAGGAAAGAGAAAAAGAAATCTCACATTTTTCCCACCTAAAACCCAAATCACTTTTATTCATTCACCCTGCTTCCACCTGGATGTGGACGAAGTGGCCTTCTCCAGCTGCTAGGCAACCTGAACACTGCATTGAGTGTCAACTGTGTGCATTTGCTAAAAATATAATAATGTTACCTTTGAGATTTATTTATAACAAAAACCATGCCTAGCTGAAAATACAACAGCTTTCCTTCAGTAATCAGTAATTAGTAAGTTCAGGAATATAAAATTGTTGGTCAAGAAAAACATAATCAACATGTGTACCCCAAATGCAGAGAGATATTATAAACTGGCTCCTTACAAATATATGAAAGTATTATTACAGATGACAGTGGCATAAAAGAGCTCTAATCCAAAAATCACACTTATGTACCTATTAGAATATCTACATAATAGGTGACTATATTTACATAAGCAATGTACAAATTACCAAACCTCATGCAACTACAAAATTAACTTTCTCAGTAAAGGTCATTCATTCCATTTACCACACCCAAACAAGACTGAAAATACTTGAAATTAAAACAGTTAGCTAATCTTGGAGTTCTCTAAAGAAAAAGTACAACTACAAACCATTATTTTACATAAACCCTCTCCAGACCATTTTCCCATTTTGTTTTATCATTCTGAAACCACCATGAATTTCTTTGCCATGGTTCATTCCTCTCAAACTCAAGAGATACTCAAGTCTTTTCAAAGCAGATCATTTTCCAGGCTGCAAGGTCACTAGCACACCTGATTGGACTCATTAAAATATCAGCGTGGGTGATGGAGGTGCTAATGTCAAAGCAAGAGGCCCACCAACAGTCTCGAGAACTCTTTTTTTGATCATTACATTTGACAGCTTGTCAAATCCTGATTCACAAACCAGACTTCCTCAAACCCAGCACAAGCACAATAGCTAGATCTCTACTGGAGATATTAGCCACAAGACAGTCCAGAAAGACATTTACTGACACAATGACGTGCTGTTAAGTCTTTACATGCAGCCGCTTGGTAGTTGAAGCAGTGCTTTTCTTAGCTTTAAGAAAATCCAAGGAGCTCTTTGCAGCTGGGGTCCTACACCCAAATATTCTGCTTTTTTGTTCAACTAAGGCAAATGGAAAGCCTCACTGATCTCTCTGGATCATGACACAGCAGTAGTAAATTCCTTCCCACCCTGAGATTGTAGGACACAAAACAAGGTTATTTGCGCACAGCTTTAGCACCTCCAGTGTGCCACAACTGCACACACTTAAGAGTTCCACAAGCACCTATGAACTGAAGAAGACCTGGCTCCATGAACACTAAAAGTTCCTAGAAGTGCTTCTCACCAGATTTTATAAAGACATTTGAAGTGGTTAATTTAAACACTTGTATATTCTCCTTCATCACTTAGTTTCACGTTAGTTTCACATTCAATCCGATTCAGCTTAAGTTCCTAATTTGGGATTCTCACTAGTTTATTGTGACTCTTCAAGAGCATCACAATAAATTAATACTATAATATTACATTTCCACGTGAAAATTAGAGATTAATTATATATCAAGTGTATCCAGACCAATTAGAAGACTATGCTCTTAGCTGGGGCTAAGAAGTACAGAAATGCTTCTATAGTATGGATAGAAATACTCTACAGTTTCAACTCATCCTCAAGACAGAACTTTAAGCTTAACCTGTGGGAGAAACCACTGAGTAGGCAGCTACTCTGAGTTAGTAAGCTCACTCCTTTGAAATTGTTTCAGAAAATATTAGCCTCATATCTTCTCTTTGAGATCTTTTTATGCAAAATAGAAAAGAAGAATCTCCATAACTGGGATTCCAGCTGGAGTCCCATGATACTTTAAAACACAGCAAACTGAGAATAGGTTTTTTAAACACAGTGAGTAATTTACTGAGACATAGAGAGTTTAAGCATCATCAGAATAAACTGCATTTTTGCTGTAGGGTTTAAATCATTTGCCAATAAGTAGAATAAAAAAACCCACTTGCTTTCCATAAGAAGGAACATCAAGAGCTACTGACAATTGCTTGGCCTTGGTCTGCCACTCTGCAGCTCAGGAATGTCCTTTTTGCTGAAACTAGGTTGGGATGCTGTAATCAAAAAGGCTGAAAGGGTCTCATGCCTGGGTGTTTGAGCAGAGAGAGCCTCCAGCTTACCTGCACAAGTTCTCTTCCCATTTGATTTACCAAGAAGTCAATCAGCAGAGATGGTTTGAAGCACACCTCTGCCTTCCCCCTGAGGAATCCTGGATGGACGGAGTGTGCTGGCTTAGTGCTGCTAAGCAGGAGGAGGGGTTGCAACTATCTCATTCAGATGACATAAGCTGATAGTAGAAGTTAGGTGCAGAATTCACTTACCGAGTGCTCACTATATTTCTTTGCCTACTAGTGCTCACTCAGAAAGTGCTACTGAAGGACTCCAGACCTCCTTTGTGTTTGCTGCAGTTCAAAAGTACACTGACTCCTGAGAATGTAGAGCAGCTGCCTAAGACCAGAGCAGGAGTCCCATCAGTTGAGTGAGACAGCAACACAAAGAGAACTTACTCAGCTATACTGCAGGGATACAAATGATACAGCCACACAAAACATAAACGATCAAAATCTATATTAATCCAAAAATATCCTTCCAAACAAGCCATTATTTACCATCATATCTTTGCTAGGCTTAATATAAGCACTGTCACTTACCCAGATCTGCAGCTTCACCCGCTTGTCATTCCTATAAACCGTTTTCACTTTGAAGTCAATTCCTACTGTGCTAACAAAGGCTGGTGTGAAAGTGTCATCGGCGTATCTGAAGAGGAAGGATGTTTTACCCACGCTGCTGTTGCCAATGATGAGGAGCTTGAACATGTAATCAAAATTTTGATCTGAAGTGTCTTTCTGCCTGTATCTGGCATCTGTTACTGAAGCCATCTAAGAAAATGACAAACATTGAAAAAGAACAGATTTAAGAGCAGTTCTGCATTTGTTTTCCTTAACTGTGTACCATATGTTTAGCTTCTCTCTCTTCTTTCCAGTATCATAACCACTCTATCTGCTGAATAAAGAGCAACACACCTTGAAATCTTCTCTTAAATCCTGATTTTAAATTTCTATTATCCACTTGTTCCGGTAAGATTTCCCAACCCAAGAAACAAACCTGTTGCACCGCTTCGTGTTTAAAAGAACAGGTAGTAGACTGTTCAAATACTAGTGGGGAAACAGCATTCTTTACTCCTGTGGCAGGGTGCCACTCCTGTTGCTCCAATAAATTGGAGTACTGGAACCAAGAACTAAAACCTTTGACAGAGCATCCAGCTATGCAACTCAGTAAACAGCCTCCAAGGCAGGTAAGCTTAAAAAATTCCTTTTATGACTACTAGGGAACAATTTGTATTTCGAGCACAGGCACCACCACTATTTTATCCTTAGGAAAGTTGTGTCCTCAGCATTTACAGAAGGAAAAAAAGCAAGCAAAGGGAAAAGATGAAACACCAAGAATTTCAGCTGAAAGCTTTGAACCCATCCAACACCTACCTACTCTCAAGACTGCACTTAAACAGTACCTGCATAAAACATGAGGGCTCAGTGGGCTGCAGGCAGTTTTTGGAAAGGGTAGATTATCTCTTTTTACTATGGGGATATGAGAGTTGGGGGTGTTAGTGGGGTGGGGAGGAGGGAAGATGCAGCTTCAGAGATCTCTGCTCCTCCTGTTACCCCAAATGGCATTCAGAAATCAAAACACTGTGGGACCTGCAGTATCAAGACATGTGGAACCCAATGAGCAGCCATGGATGCTTTAATGTATGCAGCTTAGACACTCCGTGGGAGAAGGCAAGGTCCTGACTTCTCATCTTTGTACAGAGCAGAAGGTAACTACACAGACCAAATTACTATTGAGGGTAGAAAAAGGAAACTCTACATTTTAACAGATATACCACACTTTTAATCTCTAATGCTGTTTCAGAATCTGCCCCACATCAAACAACCAGAAGTCTCAGCTCCTCATAATCAGTCACGAGGCTGGCACACTGCAGCAATGACAGCACAGGTCTGATTAGCAGCTACTCATCCAAACTAGACACATTTTATTTGCGTGCAGTGTCAGAAAGCACCGAGGGGAGACCAAAGCCTCTTCTTCCCCTGGCAACTAAACAAAGAAGTTAATTCTCCCCTCAACTCATTCATGGGCACCTTTGGGAAAACTCCCACCAATATCTACTCCCAAAATGCCCAAACACTTTCCTTCTTAGCAAGTCTCACTGCACACAGGACTTCACTCACCCACTGAAAACAAACCGAACAGCTCAAAACCCACTGTAGTTAAACAGCTCTAAACCAAAATGCTGTCCAAAGGCAATTTAAATAGGAAAACCAATTTGACTTAAATTCCCAGCAGAGGGAAAACAAACCAAAGCCAACCCAGTTTAACCTTCAGTAAAGTATGCACAATGGTTTATCTCTGATTAAACACATGCAGCTTTCGCACATAGAAGAAGGCTGGAGCAGCAGACGCGTTGTTCACAGCTTGTATTAACAAGGACAGCTTCTGAAGAACTTTATGAGTAGCTCAATAGGCAAAGGCTGCACTGACTGCAGTAAAATCTTCCCACAAGTGATTCTGTAGGATACAACACATTTCTGATCCACACTCTTGTGAACTTGAGCTGCTATTCAGTAAGACTACAGTCCTTGCAGACACTCCAGAAAACACAAGCGCAGACTTGCTTCTCACCAGTGTATCAGAAAAGGGCTTTTTTGCCCATGTTTTGTGGTTCATAACAGGAATTTCTGAAGTGAAGAACTTAACATCCAGCTGCCTTCCACACACACTCAGGCCAATGCACTCACTGCCTCAGTTGAAACGTTGGAAATCTCAGCTGCAAAACTTATGAATCCAGATGATTAGTTTGATCTGTAACATCACCAAGCTAGAAGACAGTAAGAAGTTATCTAGATGAGTATGTGCATGTGTATCCTCCTCATACACATACATAGCTTCTACAAATGCCACTGAGAACATGCATGCACTTGCGGAAATAAAGAATAATAATAAGAAATCTCTACTTCTCCATTCCACTCACAGAGGCTTGAAAAAGGGAGATACCCCCATCACTTGAAGCCTGGCCATTTAAAGATTCAGAGGCAGACCTCTCACAAAGAAGTATTCCACTAATCACACCGGAATCAGTATCTTCTGTCTACCCCTGCCTTCGCAGAATCCATCCACACACTCCAAGCTGATCTTTTAAATGAAACGCTTCTGCTTCTATTAACCCCTCTTGCTATAATCAAGAGTGTACCTGGCTACGAACATGACTTTCAGATGTCAGTTAAAAAAGCAATTGCAGAATGTGGCCAGCTCGAGCAGCTTTGTTAGAAGCATAATGCAGAAAATAAGATCAAGTGATACTTGCAAAGAACGGGGCTGTTGTCATAGAAGCACAACACTCGCTGCCCTGTGCGTGCCACTGCGCTGTGCTTGAAGATGCTGAAGGTCAGCTCCTTGAATCATTAGAGGCAGCATCAGAGCATAGAAATGGCAAAGGAAATTCCATGCCCTTGCTTAAATTTGTCTTTTCCTTTTCCCCTTCTCTGGTCAATAGAGGGAAACTGAAAGGACTTCAGCACTAATTACTGATTACTCCCCCGACTGCAGCTCATTACTGAAGCTGTACTCCACCATCATTTGAGCTGAAAGCACTCGCAGGGCTGCCCCTGAATGTGTGCTTGAATCCTGAAGCCAGGAACCAGCAGACCTTTCTCCCAATTCTCCTCCCCTCCCTTCTTCTTCCTCACTTGTTGTCCTAAGTGGCTTGTTCTCCAGGTGATCCCTGGTTACACCAACCTGAAGGACCGTATAGAGAACAGAGAAATCCCAGTTATAAATAAATCCTCCTACAACTTCTCCTGTTTTGCATGTTTTTGAAGTGGGTTCAGCTCCTGATCCAGCAGAGCTGAGGGGACCGAGCAGTGGGAAGCGACAGCAGTTGCTATGCTACTGAGAGAAAGGTCCACAAAATCACACCGCCTGCAGGCCCTCGGGACCTGGTGTGGATTCAGCAGCAAAGGGAAAAGGTGACAACGTGCCACTGTCGGGCAGCCTCTGTCCACCTCATCACAACAGCTCTGGCAGCCATCGCTCCCAGGGGATTTTATTCCTCCTTGGTGAAAGGATGGCAGTGTAACCCCCTGCTCTCTGGGTATACAGCTACAGGCGCTCTTTGCCAGCATGACTAAATACAGCAGCGCCTCTGCTTTATTACCAGGACATGCAGACTACCTAGGGGTTTATTGCAGCATCAGAGAATCCCACAATGGTTTGGGTTGGAAGGGACCTTAAAGCTCATCCAGTTCCAACCCCTGCCACGGGCAGGGACACCTTCCACTAGA
>WYDI02016222.1:0-11681 GCA_009867235.2 Psittacus erithacus
ATTATTACTGGTGGTAGCAGCAGTGGTTTGTGTTATACCTTAGTTACTGGACTGTTCTTATCTCAGCCTGTGGGAGTGACATTCTTTTGATTTTCCTCCCCATACCTCCGGGAGAGGGGGGAGTGACTGAGCAGCTACGTGGTTCTGAGTTGCCGGCTGGGCTTAAACCACAAGGGATACATCATGGCACTTTTCACAAAGAGAATGTTTAAGGTTTTTATTTGTCTGTGAAATTCCCTGGTAGCATGTTTTTCCTAGCACTTTCATGTCTATTGGTCTGTCCTGTTCTAAGAGCACATTCATACCAGCACAAAACTAAGTGGAGGACAAAACGACACACTAATATCAGTTCAAATGTCTTAACTACAACTAAGTCATTTAGTACCATAATAAGAACCTGACAATAGAACTTTTGAGCATGAAAATAGAGCAAAGAATTTTATTCTTATTTTACAGACATGTGCCAAGCAAAAAATAAAAATTAAATTCTTGCCTTTGGATCTAATTCAGCTGGAGGGCCTCATTAAGTTTCATTAAGTGTCCTAGACAAAGTCATCCCAAAAAGTCAAAGCTCCAATTTTCTGCCTGATTTGGAGCTTTAAAAAAACCCCATATTTTCACATGGTATTTGCTTAACATTTTTTCAAATGTTCTTTCTTCCTCTGAAAGAGAAGGTCAGGGCTGAAATGGTGAGATGGATTTGTTGAAACTTTCATGGAGGAAACCTTCATCTTATGCAAGGTCACAATCAGAATTTCATTTGCAAAATCCCAGTAAGCTTAGACAAATTCTTGCGTTTGAAGGGAGGTGTATGTGAGATCTTATTTTTGAGATAGAACTAAACTTTAATCATGTTTGATTCAGACAATGAGTTCATTGGCCTGATATTAACTTTATAAACTCTCAAACGAAAAATATTCAGTGTTGTAATTAAGGAAACGGTACTGTAGCCCTACTAGTCTCACTATTGAAACAAAGATTTGTAGGCAAACTGACAAAAAAATAGTCTGAACAATGAAAAAGAATACTAAAATCTCAAACTACATAATAGGTCCTTAAATATAATGGAGAAAATCTCACCTCATTATCTTAGGCTATTATTCCCTATAGTGGGAAAAGTCACACCTACACCTGAAAATATTACATGCCTAGAAAACCACTTTTTTTCTGTGCTATAAGAAAACAATTCCACAGGATTAAGTATGATTAAGAATCATATCAGTAAGTCTGATCAATCTTCAGTCTAATAGCATATTTAATTGTTTACTGGAAGAAGCCCAGGAGAGAAAATTAGGGGAAAAAATATAAGCTTTTTAAACCTTGAAGTAGTAATTAAGTCAGTTTCCTACAGACCAGAGTATCATGAACCTAATTCTCATAGAATATCTTAGTCAATTTAAAAATTTGTTTTCTGTATTATCTCACAGGAACCATAATCCTCCTGTCAGCATCTTGTTTTCATAACAGTGTCTGTGGAAAACAATGAATTATTTTCTTAGTGAAGATTCCAATGCACCTAATTCTAGGCTTTACCCTTAGAGTAGCTGTGGACTAATATCACTAAATTCCTATTAAAAAAGGGAATTCTGCTGCAAAGGAGTATTCTGAGGTTATAAATTAGGTTTCTGTGAGAGACATTTTATTCTGTTGCCCCAATAAGACAATAAACTTAGGTTAAGATATGCTGTGCCTAGTGACAGGCACTGTATATAAATACCTCTCCTAAAACACTACATGTACATAAAGCCATAACTGTCATAGACCTTCCAGTCCAGTTCTTTTCCACAAATGCAACCATGCCACGCACTACTTTTGATATAATGATCAGCTGATTTTGTAACTAATTTGTATTTTGACTTTGTTGAGGTTCTATAACCTCACTACTAAGATGGTACAAAACCTTTTTTCTTACTTAGAGTACAAGTGTATGCTGGTGAAAGTATGGGTAAAGCGGTGCACAGTAAAAGAAAAATAGATCTGATTTTTTTGCAAATATATCTCGTAATGAAGAGACACGTTGAAAGTAGGATATTAAAGTTGTAAGGAAAAGTTCTTCTTCATGTAATAAGCTGTTGACAGGATTTAACATTTATTGAGAAATCTGAGAAATCATTTTTCTTTCTGGGATAGGCTAACTTTAACCATCTAAAAATGGCTAAGCTAGCCAGTATATTCCTTGAACGCTGAAAAAGTTAGTTACAGCAGAATTACGCTGCATTTTTTAACCTTCTCCCTTAGAACAGGCTTAAATGTAAAGTTCCTCTGGAAACATTCAAGGTCAGGTTGGATATGGCTCTGAGCAAACTGATCTAGTCACTGCCATTGTAGGGGAGTTGGAACAGATGACCTTTAAATGCCTCTTCCAATGCAAACAATTCTATAGATTCTATGATATATCCCTCCATATAACAAATATACAGAGAGCCTAGTAGGTTCTCTAAGACTAGAAACCTACTTTCAAACAGTTTAGATAGAAAAAATCCCATTATTTTATACAATCTAGCTTGTGGTGGAGTGAGGAAAAGCAAATATAAGACCTCTATCAGCGGTAAAGACATTTCTCAGCATGTAACTCATTTGCTATCTTCTGTTACGTAGGTTCCCACGGAAAGAAGAAATTTGTTCCTAGCTTCTAGTGGTGAATTAATTATGCCATGAGACATATTTTCAATTAATTCTAATTGTTCCTTAGATGTCAAAACCACTAAAGCTTTATCAGCAAGTGTTGCTATGTATAATTGAGTGTTGCTCCAGTATACTAGAGACGTAAATCCCCTCTTTAGATGTATATGACAGTAATATGCGAAAGAAATGCTTTATACACATTAAGATATGAGGTATCAGGGCTCTAAGAGCATCAAGAGGCCCCAGTGGCCCTGACCAGTCCCTCCACGCCAGAGACCCCCTACCCACAGCCCTTCCAAGTGGGGGCTGCCAGCTGTCAGGTCCCAGCACACCTGCCAGCAAGGGGCAGACCCTGTGCCCTACCTCTGAGATCCTAAAATATTTATTTCTATTGTTTGTTTCTCTGAAACATTTAGGTAAAACATTTTAAATGTAGAAGTTCTGTGTACAGACTGTTTTTATTTATGATCCTCATTTCCATAGTGTGCAGTAAAAGGCAGCATTCCTGTAGTTACCAAGATGCTGTGAGATTTGAAACCCCCATGAGTGTCACTCCAAATTCTGTTCTGCACCTGAGTTCCTTGAACAGTAGCATAGCATTTCACGGAAATGTTTTATTTATTTGCTTCTTAATATAGAAGCACTTAGTAATGTAAGGTAGATATAAATGCCTTTGTGGTGAAAAGTCACTAAAGTGTTCCTGTCTGGTTAATAAATTATTACAATTAAAAAAAAGAGGCTAAATGCAGGTAGTGTGGCAGGTGCCAAGGGCTTCAGGAGCTTCACCTTGGATCTGACTATTTTCATTCTACAAAGGCATGTGAGTGAGTGTGTGTACCCCAGGGAGCCCTCTGTAATTAAGTAATCCTCTACAGAAATGAGCAGATTGCAATGAGGCTAGCCACTGGGAGCTAAAATACCAGTGGTGGTTGGATAATCTGAGAGTTCATTTGCCAAGATTGTTCACCAGTTTTGGACTTCCATGATGCCCAGTGAATGGGGTAATGGAAGAATTTCCTTCTATATTGCATTTCCTTGCCTAAAGGCATTCCTGTCTTAGGTTAAACAGCTCTCTGCCTGCTTGTCAGTTCCTACTGACTTCACTGAAGCCATGTAAAACAACACATAGTGAAGCAGCATCCGACTATGTAAGCAGAAATAAGTTAGTGCTTTGGCTGGTGTCAGGCCATATGCACATTGGTTAAGATACATTAGTTATCACAAACAATCCTGGAGGCTACATCTATGTTAGTGAATAAAATATTGACAATTCTTTTAACCTAGAACAAGGAGCAGCACATGGCCCATGTCTATATCATTAAAATCTCATAACCTACAACACAAAACAGTCATGTGCAAAATAGGCTGATCAGCAGTAACTGTTCTGAGAAACGACTCAGAAACATGTCAAATCTATGCTAGGGATCATCCTAAGAAAATCTAAGTGACAAATATGCAGCCTGCTGGAAGAAGTGCTTCTACTCAGGAACAGGATGCTAAAGTGGCTCTGTGAGCTGCATCATTCACTTGCTGTAGAAAGTGAGAGTGAGTTAGTGTGCAGATGTGGATTAAAAGGAAGAGGGTCGAAAGCAACCCCCTAAAATGGCACATATCAACAAATCCTAATTCATACAGGGGTTTACTAGGACTATACTTACTTTGTAGGTTTTGAATTTGTAAATAATTTCACTTAAATTCCTAGCAGGCATTTCTTGCTATGCAATAGCAACAAAAGCTGCTGCCAGATATAATGTGTGATGTTTAACTTGTAGTTAAGAAATAAAAAAATATAGTATATCAGATAAAGCTAAATGGATAATTTGTATTGTGTCTATTTCAAGTTCTTACTAGGCTGATAATTCTAATAAAGCACAAAAGCGTGTCAAAGCACAGATTCTGTGTTCCTCTTATGAAAGTTATTTTCAGTGGAATTTTGACATTTAATCTCTGACTACCAATCTTTTTTTCTAGATTTGTACACTTATTTTGAACTGGATTACACTTCTATTATAATCTGGTTCCTGACAATCTCTTCTTCAGTCAGGAATTCAACACAGGAAAATGCAAATTAAGATAAAAATGAACAAAAAGATTGAAAGATAAATGGGAACTATTTATTAATAAGGTGTATATAATAGAATATGTGATGTAACTTTACAGTTCAATTTCAGTCTCTTGCTGTTTTATTCATATTATTCTTATTTATGTAAGACTGCGGTTGCAGTATGTGAAACGTGTATCAGTAAGAATATTTTGAAGTCCTCCACTTCCTCAAAACTGCTGACTGAACAGTAAGTGTGGTTTCTTGTGGAAGCATCAGTAAAAGCATAGTTTCCCAAGTAGTAAAACCTGATGAAATCAAGTGAAGAAAAAGTAAAGTATGCTAGCGAGTCATCTGTTCAACATCAGGGTTACGCGTTCTCTGTCACAATTTTCCTCAGTACAAAAACAAGCACAAAGGTCAACCAGAACATGAGAGGGAAAACTGGGAATTTAAGAACATGTACAAAAAGAGAAACACTAGGAAAAATGTGATCATTGATCATTCATTTTAGAAGTGTTTTCTGATTTTTATTCTCAAGGATTGTTGCTTTTTATGTGCATGTGTCTGTGCACGTGTGTGTTTTTGTATGTGCATGAGAAAACTGTATTAGATCATCTGTCCCATTGCACTCATGTGTTAGGCCAAAGTGAGAAAGAAGCTATCACTTCAATATGTTCACAGCTGTATTTCTTTGGCCTCAGTTCCCATCAACTCTGCAAGCTAAACACAGTCAGGAATTACGTGCCTCAGGGGAAAACTGAAAAAAAGCATTGGAGAGTGTCTTACTTGAGGACATAGGTTTCTGATGCAGGCAGATTCCTACTTATTGTTATCCTGTTCCTGCTTATTGTTATCCTGTCCTTCTTTTCTTATTATTATCCTTTTCTTTCAAACTGTATTAGGAACTTAGACATCTAATACAGTACATTCCCATCCAGGTGATGGTCGTGTAAAGTAAGGTGTCACAATGCTGAATTTGAAAGAGAACAAGTTCTGTAATGGAGCAGGTCAGAAAGGATCTTTTGCTTGCTAGAAATTAAAAACTTTCTAAAAAATAACACCTAATAATTATTTTGTCTTCACATGCACTTATAACAACTGGTTTTACTTTGGTTTTTTTTTCAGTTATCAGACCTGTTTAATTGGTAGCAGAACAAAATATAGCTACATAAGGCAGTCATTTAGTATTTATAGTCATATATATATATAAATATATATATATACAAATTCCAAATAACACTGAAATTAGAAAAGTATTAGGAAGGTCTTAATTTAAGTATACCCCATTTTAAAGGATATTCTATATTTCCTGCAAGTTAAATATCTACTTTCCTTTAAAAATTCCTCCAAATAACATTCGTTGGATCAGCATAATTAGGAGATGCATAATACAATTAAAATAAAGATAGATACAATTTATTTATGCTTTGGATTGATGGTTAGAAGAACATTTAGGGAGATGGAGGAAAAAAAATCTAAGTCAATTAAGTTATTTATGCAGGCAATCATGATTTGTTGTCTATACGTAACTTTCCTTAATCCCATTCTCAAGCTTCTTCTCCCAGCTTCCTCTCTGTCAAAAATTCTTTTGATTGTTGCACTCCTTTAGTGCATAGTTAAACCCAGGATTGTCGTAATTATATCCTCTTACACCCTTTTTGCTTGCCTGTGTTTGTGAAGAGGAGATTTAGAGCAGCCCTTCAGAGAAGGAGTTAGGAGTGTTGGTTGATGAAAAACTTAACATGAGCTGGCTTCAATGTGTGCTCACAGCCCAGAAAGCCAGCTGCATCCTGGGCTGCATCAAAAGGCGCATGACCATCAGCAGGTCGAAGGAGGTGATCCTGCCCTTCTACTCTGCTCTCATGAGACCAAACTTGGAGGTCTGCGTGCAGTTCTGGTGTCTTTAACATCAGAAGGACATGGAACTGTTGGAACAAGTCCAGAGGAGGGCCACGAGGATGATCTAGGGGCTGGAGCACCTCCCATATGAAGACAGGCTGAGAAAGTTGGGACTGTTGAGCCTGGAGAAGAGAAGGCTTCGTGGAGACCTCATAGCAGCCCTCCAGTATCTGAAGGGGGCCTACAAGGATGCTGGAGATGGACTCTTCATCAGGGACTGTAGCGATAGGACAAGGTGTAATGGGTTAAAAATTAAACAAGAGAAGTTTAGATTGGATATAAAGAAGTTCTTTACTGTAAGGGTGGTGAGGAGCTGGAATGGGTTCCTCAGGGGAGCTGTAAATGCTCCACCCCTGGCAGTGTTGGAGGACAGGCTGGACAGAGCCTTTGGTGACATGGTCTAGACTGAGGCAACCCTGTCCGTGGCAGGGGTGTTGTTACTATATGATCTTCAGTTCCTTTCAGACCCTAACTATTCTATGATTCTATCATTCTATGATTCTATAAGTGGCTCTTTTGCTTTAATGAATGTCACTGACATCCACAAAGAAGAAATCCATTTCTATCTTTGCAGATTGAAAAGGAATATACATACATTGTTTGGCAACTCAGGACATTACAAACCCAAGTTGCCACGTAGAACTAACTTCATATTACTTCACTGGCTGTTATGTAGACCCAGTTCTGCATGTAATATACTTGAAATTAAATTCTTCTACTTAATAAAAAAAGGATACATCTGAACTGAAGCTGTCCAAATTTACACTTTGCAACTAACCTGATCTTTAATGTTCATTTGGGCTCAGAGGCAGTCTATTTTACATGTATGAAAGCTATGTGTGTAGGAACATGCATATTTTTGTATGTCCAGTTTGTGAGATCTCGTGTATTGGTAGGAGTATAAAGATGCAATAATAAGTTTCAGAGCTTCTGTATGGAGGTGAAAAGGGAAATTATCAGTGAAATATTGTCCTCTTTGGCCTTCCACTCAAATTTGTATTTCTGTATCACTTATAATTTCATGTTATGTCACTGTTTCTTTCTTTGAGTTAAAAAGAATTTCCTAAATGGAGAGTCCTAAATGGGCTTTTTGAAGTCCTGAAAATTACAATTAAAAAGACCTCAGTACCTCTTCAACATCTGTCTTTATTTTTTCTGCTATAACAGATGGTGCACATTTCTGTTTGGACCAGAAAAGTGTTATGTTAAGGAGATCTTCCACGTAATATTTCTGACGTTTGGAAACAAGCCCCAATTGACCTGATGAGATTTATACCAAAAAATATTCCCCACATTTACCAGTTTACAGGGCTGGGAAGGAAAAGTTACATTGGAATGTATATTTGTGAAGAATACACACTCTCCCACCCCAAACCTTGCTAATGCAAAACCTTTTTTTTCTTCTTTTCTTTTTTTTTTTCCCCCCAAACAACAGTATCAGCAAAGATAGAGTAAATTCCTTCCTTAAGGAACACTTTTAAGACAAATCAGTCTTACTCAGATCGTGCATGCTGTGGGTCAGCTGTGAGCATGCTGAACTGCAGTTCAAAAATACTCGCATTACTCTGCTGGTTTCTGTTGTATGCTACACTGCAACCATCTGACAGGATGGCAGACAAAGTAAACCAGAAGGAGTGTCTCAAAAACTGGCATGCATATTAAGCCAAAACAGCTGGCTAACCAAATTATTGCTAATTCACTTTTCATAATCACTCTCTTTTGTTGTCTGCTGAAACATTCTCTCTACTGCTTGTGTAGAACCACAGGGGAGATACAGGAATTGTATACTGGAGAAAATACTATTACCATACTCAGTCCCCCTCTATTATACTGTTCCTTCTAGGAAAACAACAAAATATTTTTCTATTTTATAAATTTCTTTTCTTTTACGGTAAGAATTAGATGCTTATCTGAAGAGGACTATAGTGTAAGTTTCATATTTATAAAACACATATCTAAATCCTGCTGGTGCCAAATGTTCTGATATTCTAGAGGAAGGAAATAAGTGTGTAAGCATTATTTTCCAGTTTTCTAATTACCTGAATATCAGAAGTGATGTTTTTGTCATCTACAATCTTTATTTTGAAAACAACAGTAAGTAAGCTGGTTGAATACAATACTTACATACTAGAATGGCACCTGCCTGTCAGATATGGTTGAAAGGTAAGCTTGATTACCAAAAGGCATGAGGGTGCTTTGTTGTGCCCAGTTCAATGACCTCTCTGTTGATGCAAATACCAGTGGCAAATGCCTGAGGCTAAATAGCTGTTCCGCAAAGCCATGCTTGGGACTGTTTAGAGAAGATATAATTTCCAGTATGACTGGACACCTTTGTTAATGCAAATATTCTATCCATGTCTCCCCCACTTTGTTATCATAGCTGTTTAAGACTGCATACCTAGAAGATCTCTATTTTTTGGGATGTTGCTCTCAGAACAGAAAGCAGTGCACAGCAGGAAGCCTGTTCCAAACCAAACCAGACTTCTTTCCTCTTCATTCCAGAAGGACAACCTTCCAGAAGGTGCATTTAAAAAGCGCAACCTTTCTCAGAAAAAAGAACAACAGAAAAATGGGAAAAAAAATTACATCACTAGTGATGTCATTTCCAAGTTAGTACAATATATAAGCCTATGCTGATATCATCTCTTCAGAAATTTGACTTCACCTACATGCTTCCCCTGACAAAAGTGTGGTTCTGTATAATCATTCGTCTGGCTTTTTTCCTAGCTCAGGATGAATCACTGAAGTGGTGTTTCAGAGGAAAACAGCATAGAGGAAGATGACTGGAGAAAAAGAAAGAACTCTAAAGAGAAACTGTTCAAACATCTCTGCATGATGTCAGTACAGAACATTACTGGGAAAATTCCTTACACTGGCCAAGATTCAATTCAGCATGACAAGCAATAAACTTGCTATAATATTTGAGCTTTAACCTTCTGCTAAAGTCCCCCTCTAATTACTTAGATGTGTCAGGTGGTAAGTCTTGCCATTCTGAATAAATTCGACATCAACAGATTTCTACTTCTAATTTTTATTTTAATAAGTAAGCCATATAGCAGCTATGAAGTTACTGATAATAAATATTAGGAAATAGGATTACTCAAGTGAGTTAAATCCTTCTGCCTTTTCATTATATGCTATATGATACTTGAAACTCATGTCCAGAATAGACAGAGAACAAGTAAATGGAACTTACATATTTGATCCCTATGCCTCTAGCTGAATCATTAAACAATTCTCAGGCAGTATAGGCTTTCCAAGGGTCATGTTCATGAGAAAACCTGGGATGACAACAGTATCTAAATGTACTTTTCTGCTCTACTGTGTTTAGAAACTCTCCAGCAGGTAGTGGATGTTTGTGTGTGTAAGATTATTAAGAGTAGGCTGATTTTGTTTTATCTTGATGTAAGCTATATTTTAGCATCTAGTCACCAGTAGTCTGATGCCTAAAAATCCATGAGACATTTATGGCTACAGTCTTGCAGAGCCCTGAAGTTTCCATGGGGCCACTTCATACACTTTCTGCCACTGTTACCACTGGTGTTCCTTCCACACATAGAACATTTTTATTAGAAGCCTATTATTATATTAGACAATGTTATGGGCCATTTGCTGGATATATTTAGGGGTGGAATGAGAAGTACAGGTGATTGGTTACCTGAGTCACTCTGAAATAAATGGTCACAGCCTACTAAAATTTATTTAGCACACTTCAGTAAGGGTAATACCAAAGGAAACAGCTACACCTATACCTACAAAAAAGGAGACTACCTGGGAAAGAAATGATTCAGAAAACAACTCAAAATCATCACTGAACTTCCTTAACATGACCTTTCATTCTCATACTGGAGCAAAAGGTCTAACACTCTCCGTGAATGTATAAAAGAAAACTGTCAAGTTAAAGTAGGGAAATGGTTTTGACTTAATATGCAAGAAATAGAAAGATTACTGTAAAGATGTGTCAAATTCCAGTGTCAACATTCAGACAAACATGGAAATACTAAGATAGTTTAAAAAGGGGCCATAAAAAAGTGTGCTTTAATCAGAATATGGGTGCTCATTCAAGTAAAAGAGATGTGATAGTGGGGTTCCTCCATATTATGACAAAAATATAAAAAGCTCCAACATTTTAAACATTTTAAAGCATAAAGGATGCTTTAAACTAGATGGGGGGGGGGGGGGCACCTTTCCATCCCACACCCCCAAGCCATTTCCCAACACCTTTCATAAATGTTTGGGGCAATGCAGAGATTTTCAACTTGCCCCCCCCAAGGGGCCAGTTTCATTTAGAGCTCGGCTCAGATGCCTCTATGAGGATGCCCATAGCATAGGGAACAAACAAGAGGAATCAGAGGTGTGTGCACATTTACGGGGGTATGATATAATAGGCATCACAGAAACATGGTGGGATGGCTCCTATGGCTGGAGTGTTGGAATGGAAGGTTACAGGCTCTTAAGAAAAGAAAGGCCCAGCAGATGGGGATAGGGAGTGGCTATTTATGTTAGGGATAGCCTGGAGAGTATGGAACTCTGTCTGGGGACAGGTGAGCAGACAGTAGAGAGTTTCTGGGTCAGGGTTAAAGGGAGAACAGCAGTGGGAGACATTCTTGTGAGGATCTGTTACAGACAGCCTGATCAAGAGGACTCTGTGGATGAAGCTCTCTATAGGCAGATAGAAACAGCCTCACACTCGCAGGTCCTTGTTCTCATGGGGGCTTCAACCACCCTGATATCTGTTGGAGGGATGGTACAGCCCGACTCAAGCAATCCATGAGCTTCTTTGATTGTGTGGAAGACAACTTCTTTCTGCAAGTAATAGTGGAGCCGACAAGGAGAGGTGCCATGCTTGACCTCGTGCTCATCAACAGGGAAGGGCTGGTTGGAAATGTGACGCTCCAGGGCAGCCTTGGTTCCAGCGATCATGAGATGGTTGAGTTTGAGATCCTCAGAACAGTGAGAAGAGCGTGCAGCAAGCTCACTACCCTGGACTTCAAGAGAGCAGAACTTGGCCTCTTCACGAACCTGCTTAGTAAGGTTCCATGGGATATAGCCCTAGAGGGCAAGGAGGCCCAAGACTGTTGGTTGATATTCAAGGATCTCCTACTACAAGCTC
>WYDI02016223.1:0-14286 GCA_009867235.2 Psittacus erithacus
CTGTTTAAGTTTGAACCCGTTACCCCTTGTCCTATCACTACAGTCCCTAATGAAGAGTCCATCCCCAGCATCCCTATAGCTGCGAGTGCACACTGCCTGCTCATGTTCATTTTCTCATTGACCAACACCCCCAAGGCCTTCTCTGCAGGGCTGCTCTGAATCTTTTCTCTGCTCTTTGTTCCCTTTACATTTGGAAGAATGTTTCTTTCCATTTTTAAAACTGAGACTTGGTTTGTACTCCAGATCCATATAATATCTTTCAGAAATGTTAAGGAAATTACATGACTCATCAGGGAAAACTCATGCAAACACTGCCATCCATTACTCATTTCTGACAGATTTATCCTGTTATCTGTCAGCTCATTGCACATCCTGAAAATTCACTACAAAGGAGCAGCCACTGTTGACTGAGGACTTGAACTTTGGATTCTATATAAAGCGTGAAGGGATATATTTGCTTTCATATTGAGAAATTTGCATTCTTATGCAAATCACATAGTAAACATAGAAAACCAGAAAAATGACTGACTTACTGGAAAAGTCTTGGGGTGCTTTTCCACTATTACAAAGCTTACTCTCTGTGAAGCTGGCATTTATCTTCATGTGGCATTTATATCAGACTGTTAAGGAGTTTGAAAGTTCCATTGTCATGTTTGCTCATATTTCATAATATGCTTTGGACAGATGATTCCTATGTGCTTAATCCACTCTTCTCTCCCAAAGAAAGGGCAGGATTACTTGCTTGAGCCAGAAAGAATATGCAGCACAAAGATATTGGAAAACAACTGATTTCAGAGTTGATGATCCTGTTAGTGTTGTAATGAACTTAACATCACTGTTTTTACCTAAGCTAAGAGGTTGAGATAATTTTCTGGGAGAAAATTCACAGCCTATACTTTTGTTCCAAAACCAGAGACTTTATTCCAAGTTTGCTTTTTAAGTATTGTCCTGGGTTACTGCAACAAGTATATAATTACTAAGTTCATCCATAAAAACCAGAGATTGGTTAATCTTAATATAAACACTGAGGCAGTGGGTCTTGGAGCTAGATTTATTGAAATTGCTGTCCCAGTTATTACAGAATTCCTAGATGACATATTTAACATGTCTTTTGCAGTGGTAAATTACCATTTTGCTTTGCAGTGTATTGAAATTAATCTACTACACAGAGAAGCCTGTCTTCTCATTTAGATAATTATTGACCTATTTTTTCTGTCTTTTTTTTCCAGTGAACCTAATGGCAAAAGCTGCACACTTTCTGTTACTGCAGAAAGTAATACAGGGTTATTTTTCTGTATAAGATGACTTACTGCATTTTAGGCAGAAATTAAAAGAGTTCATAGGTAAGTGACAAAAATAATTAAACTCAAGGAAAGACTTCCATATGAATAAAAATTGGAAAGTTTAAGTTTGAAAAGAAATGGGTAAGAAGAAACATGAAGAAGGAGAATGTTAATGATAGGATACATTCAAACTGTGGGGATTCGCCCACCTTCCTTCCTCTTAAGCATCTTTGTGGAAAACCAGAAATGGAATTAAAAATAGTCACTTGCCTTATTCTGCTGTGTCAATCCAATATTTGCGTAAGTTCTCCTTAATTTAAAATTCATACACATGCTGCAGAGCCCGCAGACCACTTCAAACCTGCCTGACAAGTGACGACCAAAGCCTTCAAAAAGGTTCTCCTCACATACCTCTCCTGCAGCTGGACTTAGAGCTCATCAATAGAGAGAACATGAGCAGATAAAGGCAGAAGTGGGCCTCAGATTGCCGAATTTTGAAAGAGCTCAAGAACCCTTTCTCCTAATGTATGGGCATGGCCACTGCTGCCTCTGCCAGGAAGAATTCTCCTCTGCCTGTCCTGAAGTGCTGCAGAGTAGTATCACATGGCTAGTAGATACATGGGTAGGCATATTGACCCTTTTGACCCTTCTTCTTATGGGTGTTTCATAGCGTATATGGCAAGAGATGACTGAAGATACATGCAGCTGAGCTAAGGCTTTCTGCATCACATGTGTCAAGAATATTGCTCCCCTTAAGAGATAATACGGACATAGCTGTTATCTGCTTTTTATTGCTATCATGATACTTTCATGCAGTCAGTTTTTGTTTTCTGAAAACTCTTGCACAAATCTTCTTTCACTTGAATTATACAAATGATATTTAAGAACATACTCCATGTGAAAAGCTGAGGCAATAACACACCAGAACACTGTTTCAATGTACTATTAAAGTAAGAAAATAAGCTTTGTTTTCCCAGGAGGAAAGACTTTTCTGTCCTGAGCAACATGTTCCTTTTAGAACTACCTCAGTGTGGATGTTCCTGTTCAGTCATTTCATTGGTGCAAAGAAAGTACAGGAATCTTTTTATGTAAGTATTTTACTTATCTCTTTAAAACACTATGAGCTGTACACAAGACTGTTTAAGAAAATGGAACATGGAAAAGCAAGTCTGCAAAGTTATGCGTATGAAGGAGGTGAGCGTAACTCATTATCCCTATACTGTCAGCATTTACAGTTTTTTTATGGCCTACATACCTCCGCTGTCTCTATTAGGGACCATGCCTCATCACACCATGCATATGAGTATACGCATGAGTAGGTATATCTACCTGCATAGATGTGCAGGAAGCAACAATTATGAGTAGGACAGCTGTGTTGATAGTAATGGCAGGTTTGTGTGGGTGAAGGTAGATGTACTGCATCTTATAAACCTAGGACAACAGGAAACAATGGCTCATTAAAGCCATATGTAAGAAACAGACAATTCACCTATTAAGTCACAAATGATTCATATGCAAAAAATACCGCCATATCAAATTTCAGAGTAATTACAGTTGAGTCATGCAGACAATACCTACACCACGTCATGCACACATAGCGTAGGTATTGCCAAGACGTGACACAGCAGCAATAACCTTGGGTGGGGAGAAGGGAGGTACCACTTCAAAATCTTGGGCAGGGCCCAGGGCCACATGATGAGATCAAAGTATCAGTGGTTATTTTAAAAGAAAATGTTTCTTGTTCTGTCTGGATATGAAGAGAAGCTTAAAAATATAACAGCCTAACTGTTGCTTAGTATACACTCTGAAATATTAGCTTCATTAGGAGTGAACTGCCCTGCTCTGCCTCTCTCTGGAACCTGTTGCCAACTAAAGGAGGAGCATGTACTGGGGAACTGGGGAGGAGCAAAAGCAAGGAGCAGGTCAGACAGGTCAAAGCTTGGCCCTCCTTCACTCCAGAGAAGCCCTGTCCATCGTGGCTGTGATCATCTTCACAGAAAAACCTATCCACTCACATTTTCTCGCTCCCCTTCTCATGGTGATTTCATGAAAATGTGAAAAGATGATTTATGCATGAAATACAAGAGAGCTATGAATCATAGTCAAGCTGTACAAGTTCATTCAATGAAGTGTTCCACACTAGACCAGGTATTATTTGAATTCACTGCCTTGGTTGAAGATTCCTCTGGTGCTTTGCACAGCAAGTAAGTAAAGCACATAGTTAACTAAGCTACCTATTGGGAACATAACTATGCGTCTTTAGGACACTTGCCCTGACACAGCGAGGGTTCAAATAAAGTGCACTTTGGGGAGATGGTAGCCCTCAGAAGAGTTCAAAGTGTCAGTGTTCTGTCAGCACTGCCTTATGAATCAAGTATTTCCAGGCATCTAGTCCCCATGCAGTGAAGGTGCAATGCTGATGTAGTTGCAAGGGTGTGAAGTCTCATTCTCAAGCTGCAGAGCACTGCACTTCTTCCTTGGCCTGTTGCCACTCTTGTAATGTCCATGTATGCCAGGACAGTCTGTCATTGCAGAGTGGCTTCTTGTGGGTCTTCAGCCTCTGTTCCTTTCTCTAGCAGCAGTGTGCCAGTCCTTTTGGCTATTTAAACCAGCATCGGTAGACAACCAGGTTTCTCCCACATGCAGTTATTGTGACAGCTTCTCACTTTCTTATTTAAAATGTACAGAAATTTATAGAAATACATACACCTTGACACAATCACTTAAATAAAAACCTCTTCATACTCATCAAATATATAGCATATTGGAAATACAACAAGTTTAGTAAGATTTTTGTCTTGTTTGTGCACGTGGTTAAATGTATTTTGGAGTAACAACTCTAGTAAATCTGTGATCTTTGCTTAAGGAGTATTGATTTGAGGTTTTTTAGATTCTGGAAATGAAAAAAATACAAAATAAAACAACGCACTGAGAAATGCTGATGATTAGCTTTTCTTTAGTTATCACACAAAACTGTAAATACAAAAACAGCACTGCTAACAATATCGGTACTGTGTATCATTCTGTGCATGTTGCCTTTGTGGATGTATATGAATACAGGTATAAAGATCATTGCTGGGAAAATTTCAGAGATATCATTTTGCAGTTGGACTAGAACTAAGTTCACATGCTGGGATGAATGTGAGGCAAAATATGCTCGTTCTATGACAAAAATTACCTAGAAGTATATAGCATAGAGTAACAAAAGCAATAGGCCAGATTGGAATAGCTGTTGCCTTTGGAGGCTGTTATCTTGAGCTGAAGAGAAGTTAGATCACATTGGTCTGCTTGTTGGACACAGGAACTACCGTGACTGTAATCAAGCAAAATAATCACTGTTACTAATAATGGCCATTCTCTTATTAATTGAAGGAAAGAATAATGCAGGAGGAACAGCAGTGTGAAGAACAAATAGTTCCTTCTTTTCCATTCCTTTCTGTAGAAAGGTTGTGCTGCTGCTGCTACCTTTGAGGGTGAGTCTGTTCTTGGGGGGGGGAAAACAAATGTTAGTCTCACAGGAAGACAGAGGGGATAAAAGCTGTAAAGCTAAGAGTGGGACAGAAATTCAGTTACTGGACTAGTTACTTTAAAGAGCACTTGTTATCTTAATAAAAATAAAAGTCCCATATTAACATATCACAAGTACCTGAAACAATGTCTAAAAGGACTGATAAATTCTTCTGTGTAAAGATAGATCCTGTTTACTATATTACAGATAATCTGTGCACCTTATTACCTGTATATTTTTTATTGATTGTGTAAGTTATCTATGATATTGGTAAGTGAGAGAAATTATAAGGGTCAAGTTTTCAGTAAACATCCTTTGTTTCAACTGCATTCAAAGGAGCAAGTTTTTATATTTTCAAAGCTGGAGATCTGTTTCAAATAAATCCAAATAACAATGCTATGCAAATCTTTCATCTCATGAAAGAAATTAAGGGGTTTTGACTTTTAAGTAGCTATTCAAGAATGCATTGTCTTGTTTACATAATCTTTTCTCTCTTAAAAGAGTGGGTGTCGTGAGTCATTTTTTTTTGAGTTGCATAAACCAAAGGCTCGTGTACAGCAGCTGGCCAAAGTAACTTTCCAACTAATATAAGTATTCTAACATAAATAGCTACTTTTCTTAGTAACCAGTGTAGCACCTTGCTAATATGCCTTCAGACAATAAGGGTACCAAAAAATTACACCCGTTCCCAGGCAAAGTTCCATGCTCTTCAGTCAGTCATTGACGTAAATAGCTACACCCCCTCCCCGTCTTCCTGGCCTGTCTTTTCTAAAGAGTCTATAATATCTATTTAAAACATAAATATGTTAGAAAGCCAGCCTTCTTGAGATAAAGAGCATATGCATGCCAAAGCTGGAAAGGCTGAGATTTTCCATTCTTCCCCCAGTCAGAGGAAGACCTGATTTTACGGACTGCTTCTTGACCATATAGCACGTATCTTCAAAATCTGCTTTTTAAAATACATTTTTAACTTCCAACTGAAGACTTCCTGTAAGTCTGTCATATGAACCACAATGTCCAAGGCTTACCTAGAGTTTCTAACACAGATTAGAGAGAACCATATGGAAAGTGAAACAAGCAAAACCTGTAAAATACAACACACAGTACCCCAGATGCAGCCTCAGAAGTACTGAGTGGAAGGTTCCCTTCCCACAGTCTGCTGTCTGTGCTTCAGCCAATGCAGCACAGGGTGTGGTTGGCCTTCCCCACATGGGTTAAATTCTGACTCCTGTTCAACTTCTCTTTGAGGTCCACTTCTGCAAATCTGCTTTATACCCAGTCAGTGGCCAGACTGCCTGCTTGTTTTCCCATCCCAGGGGCAAAACTATGCAGTTGTCACTGGTGAACTTCATGAAGCTTCTATTCATGAGGATTTATCCAGCCTATCAACATCCCTCTCAAAGACAACCCTGTCCTTCAGCACATTGATTGCTCCTCCCACCTTGATGTTATCTGCAAACTTGCTGAGGCTATGTTCCACCCTATCATCCATGTCATCAATGAACATCTTAAATAGTTTTGATCCCAGTATCGGTCCTTGAAGAACATCATTCATAACTAGACACCAAATGTAGTACAAATCCTTTGAACCCAGTTTTTCACCCATCTTGCAGTCTACCTACCTGGAACAAGCCTCCTCAGTCTGGCTGTTAAGATGCCACAGAAGAATGTGCCAAAAATCTTGCTAAAGCCGAGGTCAATGATACCTGCTGCTCTCCTGTTGTCCACAAGGCCAGTCATTTCATCACAGAAGACAATCATGCTGATCAGGCCTAGTTTGCCATTGGTAAATCCATGATGGCCATTCCAATTCCCATTGCTGGCCTTCATGCACTTGGAAATGGTTTTCAAGACAATCTTCTCCATAACTTTCCAGAAACTGACCTGGGGACAGTTGGCCCTGTAGATAAATCTTCCTTCATGCACTTTTGAAAATGTCTTTTTCTGGTCAGTGGGGATCTCCCCCAACCATCATGGACTTTCAAAGGTGATAAAGCCTGGTTTCACAATATAGCTGGCCAGTTCCTTCAGCATGCTGTCCGCACCTATGGATAACTTTATGTCCAATGTGCTTAAGTAGTCCATAACTACATCCTGTTTTACTACATGTAGTACTTCTCTCTCTCAGACTCAACCAGTCAGCACAGAGACCTGGAGATGCCTGAAGAAATACCTACTCACTGAAGACTGAGGCAAAGAAGGTACTTCTTTGTACTTGCCCTGTTCTTTTTCAACTACCCCATTCAGCAACTGGCTACATATTTACTGATTTTCATTTTGCTGATGAGGTATGTATAGAAGAACTTTTTACCTTTTTCATTTCTCACCAGCTTCAAATCCAGCTGAGCTTTGGCTTTTCCCTGCATGCCTGGGCAGTGCCTCTACACTCCTCCAGGGTAACCTGGCCCCATTTCTACCTTCTGTACACTTCGTCTTTGTATTTAGACTCAGTGATGTACTCACTTTTCAATCAAGCTGGCTTCCAGTTGTGCCTGCTGGATTGCCTGTTTAAACATATTTGGGATTTTCAGCAAAAAACTATAAACTTGTTATATACTCCAAGCGTCTTGGTTATAAATTGAGTAGGTATCATCAATAACTATTTTGAATAGCTCTCACGTGCATGAGTCAAGAATATATCTCCTTTGACATTTAGATTCATCAATAAAAATAATTCTAAAAAGAAAATATCCATCTAAAATTTGTCTTCTTCCCAGATTTCTTATACTTATTTCCCACAACAAAGTCTCTAAGATTCTTTCCTGCTTCCCTTCTGTACAGATGTGTGGATAAAGTAACATACCATCAGCCTGTTTATCTATTTACAGCCTGTACGAGTGAAAGAACACAGTACGTCACCCAATAAGCACCACTCCTATACAGTAGTCATCTTAACTATTTTATTAACTTTTAGAAATTCAAATGGCTTTATTGTTTTATCATTATTAGTCATCTATTTGATTTTATTCTAATACATATTTTATTCTGATACACCTTGTATTCTAATACATTTAGTATATTAGCATCTTAATATATCTAATACATTCTAATAATTCGCAGTATGGATACAAGAGTTGTGCTCACAAAATCTGATGAATCACATATTGGTAGAATCATGCACATTTTTTAGTTTCGTTACAACCATTGTAAGTCATATACAAATTGCCTCCTCTCATTTCCTGCTTCAAATGCACTGTAAAATGAGAAAAAAACATAAAGGAAGTTACAGGGAAAAAAGGGAAAATTGCAAAGAATTTACTTACAAGGGTTAGAAAAATCCCTAGAAACCAAATCATATAAATCATGAGATAACACATCGTTATCTTCCAGCGATGTTACCATCTGTGTTTATGGCATGAGGGTTATTTACCATATGACCTGTAACACCGTGTGTTCTGCCTTCCATTATCTCTTCACATCTCACAGACTGAGCAGGAGGGGGATGTGTCACTGTGCAAGCTACCCAGGTAGTACTTAGGTAAGGACAGCAACTGGGAAGATAATTGTTCATATGTGATGTATGGTGACTCAGTCCCTCCGCATGGAAGTACTCCACCTTCAAGATGAGAAAATGACAGAGGAATTGTCTCACCCATCTGAGTGCCCATAGCACTGTAAATGCTAATGTAAACTATGATAACGTAAACTGTTCAGTACAGGAGTATTAGTAGATCCAGTCTTTCACCCCTGGATGTGCTTTGGTAAAGATCAAAGATGCAGAGATAGAAATGGATTATCAGCAGACATATTAATGGCTGACTTATTGAAAAGAAAATTTTAAAAGTGAATAAAGAAAATGTATTTGTTTGTGAGCTGCAGTGGATATCTGAGACCCACCAATAAGGACAAGTTTTTTCCTTTTAAGAAATTTTGCACTTTTAAGTGATTTATGAAGAAATTATTCCTGGAGTGCTGGTTATGGGTTTGTTATATGTCTGTATTTATGATTATAGCTGAATCACTCTGAAATGTATTCACATATTTTCCAGATCATGTGTCAGAAAATCATATATATTAGGATAAACACTGATAGGAAAACAGACAGAATTATTGAGGACACTAAAAGTGCAGGCTATGTTCACCCACATCTTTCTCTACTTGTTCATAGTGATGCATCCCAGATCTCATCACCCAGTATGTACACAGCTGGGGTACATCAGCCCAAGCTGTGGATTCTCCTGGAGGAGCCAAGGACCTGGAGGCTCAATGATGCAATTTTTTCTTGGAAATCGTGATCCTAAATAGTGCCAAGGTGCATGTAATGGTTTTTTGAGGTAGATCTGCATTCATGTTATGAAGTCTCAGAGAGACTATGCACATATATACCCTCCAGCATGCATACATTTGTGCTGTGGCAGGAAGCTGGATTTCTTCAAATAGCATGAGGTAGAGCTAAGGCAGATTTTTAGCCAGCCCCCTCCTTGTAGGATTAATACTCTGTTTCTTCTTCGAAGTATTGAAGTAGGATAAATTTTTGACAGCAAAGAAAATTACTAAACTCTTGAGCCCTTTATCAGTGACTGCAAAGGGTTTGATCTGCAGAGCATATGCTGGTGTAGTTCATGGGGCATTGGCACCTTGTCTGTGCCACCTGGGAAGGAGCTGGAGCAGCTGCTGGGATGGTACATGGAGCACAAATGCCTGGAGCCTCAACCTGCACCCGCACATGCTGTGCATTTGGTCCTGTTGTTACTCTACAGTGGAACAATCGTTGCTTCCCAAAATTGGCATCTGATTTCCATCCTGGATTCAGTAGAACTCCACACTGCTCAGAAAGCCTGAAACTTCCAGGGAAGGCTGATCCTGCTGTGTCTGTGCATGACCAAGAACATGCTTGAACAGTAAAGCTGCTGATCCCAGAAAGTACCAGAATGATGATACATGCACAATTAGCTCACCCAGTTGAAAGAGTGAAAATGGTGAGCAGTATCTTGGCTGGGATGGTGCTGTGCCCTGTGGCAGTAGGGCCAAAGGCTAAGATTACCTTACAGATCACTTACAAAGTGGCTGGATGCCCTCAGGAACATATTCATGATACTCATCAAGCATTCATCAGGAAATAAATTTATAAAGAATTCTATAAAATTATACTCTTCAGGACACAAGGCAATTATTAAACAAAGGAAGAAAATAAGAATAATCCTTGGTTATTGTGTGTTAGTGTGCTGCATTAAGCTTTTACAATCCTGCTGCAGTTTTAGTGCATGCCATTTGCTAACACTGTGTGAGGTACAGAGAAGGTAGGGACCAGAGTCAGAACCCTATGCTGGGTGTGAATAGCAGTATTTTCTAGAATTCAGGCTGTTTAAGCAAGTTATGGACTCAAAATCTGCTCAAAGTCTATTGCAAGATTTTATTCGTTAGATGTCTTAAATCCCCAGTAGTGGCAGCTTCTCCATGTTATCTGGATGGACACATTATTCTTAGAGGCCCATTTTCCCTACTCCAGTGTTCTTTTGCAGAAGAGTACCACTTGAAGCTTCCAAAGCAGTTTGTCATCTCTCTCAATTCTGACACTTAGTTTTAAGGGTAAGTCCTGTGCAAATAAAAATATTTCATTGTAGAAACAGAGAAAATAGAAAGTTACTGATATGGTTCCATCATTTTTGAGAACTTGTTTTTGGTCTGTCCTACTGGACAAGTACCTCTTTAAAGTGTTACTATGCTTATGCTCACCTCCGACACTCCTTGTGCTTACCTCATGCTTGTGGTGGCTTTTTCCATCTGTGCCACGTTCAGAGATGACTGGGTTTTGACTTGACTGTTCATATCTGATTAATAATGGTAACAGCATATGGCACCTCAGAAAGATATCTTAATGGTTCTTGGTGCCTGAGGAGAATAGCTTAGACAGCTCTGGGTTTCCCCAGGTATTCTATGTACTTCTTCCACTGGGCCATGAAAGTCTTCATGACAAATGCAGATATTCTTGATAGGTGTTACATGCAGTCTTAAAAACACTCAATACATGATTTCTAAGAAGAAAAACTGAACACATCATCTTTGGTAATCAGAATGCAGCTTTTAAAGTGATAAATTAAAAAAAAAAAAAGTAGAAAAAATAAGGACAAGGCACAAAAGCACAAGTGATCATGAAAATTGAGCCTGGACATTTTTACACATGGTTGTTATAAATACTCCACAAGATTTCTGACAGTGAAGAATATGAGAGAAAGAAGCCTGATTTTTTTTTTGCATTTGCTTCACGCAGTTGACAGTATTTAACTGGCTGCTTTTCCCTAGTGAGGCCAGATCAAACAGATACTTGATTAATTTTACAGACATGAGTAACTAACTCCACTTGCTTCAGCACCACTAGGCAATGCAAAACCAGGGTTCACCCAGTTTGTGAACGATAATGTGGATTGCCTTTGCAGCAGGTCACACATAACACTATAAAGTCAGAGAACTGCTTAAGCAGATAGCATGTATTTTTCATGGCAGTTTAAGTGACTATCAGACACTGCCACTCAAGGCTTTCCTCCCAGCCCATACACCCTCCGCTGCACTGCAAAGCACTCACTGGTCATGGGCAGTTTGGATAAAGAACCAGTTGACAACATTTTCCTTTCTGCTTTTAGTAAGAGCCATTCTACAATCATTTATTCCCTGCAACAAGCTGCCGTGGAAGGAGGAGCCAGCACTGTGGATGATGTGGGGTGAAGGACATTTGTGGCTTTGGGAGAGGAGAGTAGGTATGTAACAGCCCGATCTGAGGTCAGTTTAAGTCACTGTAGTACTACACCTGCCAGGCAAAAACATTACCTGAAATTACTTTCAACTATTATTAAACTTGATTAACTTTCATACTGATCATTTCTCTAAAATGCAAGCTGGCTTCTATCTTTTTTCCTGTCTATAGAAATGAAACTGAGATGGTAATACAATGAAACCAAGCCTGCTGAGGGGAACATAAATGGGCGCATGAATATGAAAAAATAACTCCTCTTTTAAAAGGTGCAGGCTGCTCTACTGGTAGTGCAGAAGTGTTTTGGGGTTTGGTTTGTTGTTTTTACAAAGCAGACTACAATATTAAAATAAGCAGATCCATCCGAGGACATGTGTCATAATGTATCCCTGGGGTTTAAAGCATGCAAACAAATAAAGCAGTTTCTTGACCTAACAGCGTTCTTTCAATTTTATACTAACTTTGATTTATAAGAATCAGCTGTTCTGGCTCCAAGGCACTGCTAGAAATTATTAAGCCATTTAGCAAAACTTGGAATGATTACATGAAACACATGGCAGTAAGGGATCAGGGTTTGCGGTATGAAATCCAGAGGAATTTTAGATGCCTTAGATCAAAACTCAGTCAGCAGTACCTGCTGAACCCCTGCTTTGCTTCAGTGTGTTTTCTGCCCAAAAGAATATTTATTCTGCTAGAATCTATGGGTGCCTGTATTTCTGTCCTAAAGGCATTCATACAACCCCCTGTGCTCCTACACACTTAAAACTCAGTAAGACTCACAGAACAGGCTGTCCTGTACTTGTCTTAATGCATGACGCATCTGAAGTCATTCTTAAAGCAGCATCAGTGCTTTTTTCTAACCCTTAATACCTGTGCTGCCTGGCCTAGATGGCCTCTTTCTTAGCTTGCTGGGTTCTTTCAGTCCTGTTTTTAGGATCTACATAACCACCTACATGCTGAAAGTGGGATTTATGCAGAATTTTGAGACCTGAAGTCAAGGTGTAGGTAATCCCTGGTCTTCTTTCATCCAAAAGTCTTTGGGCATGTCTGTTTTCACCAAAGCAGTTCCTGAGGCACCCATAGTTGTTACTTTTTGCGTATAAAACTGGGCTTCTCATTACCTAAAACTGTTTGGATCTACCTGCTAGTAGTCTTTCCATCTAAGTCCCAGTCCAATGGGCAGGTACAGAAGATGATTGCCAGAATCACTTCTCTATCTCAAATCAAACATTACTAAAAGTTGCACCATGAGAAGTTCACCCATGGCTCTGGCCCCTGATGTCTCAGACATCAGCAGTTCTCATGTCCAGGCTAGGCTTCTCTTTTTTCTTTTTTTTTTTTCTTTTTTTTTTTCCTAATGTTATGAAAATATGACTTTTTCATTGTCTTAGTCTCAGTTTTCTTCTATCATTTGGCTTCCAGAGAACAATGGGCAACTAGAAGACAGTGCTTCCAGTATAAATGTTTCTTATAAAATTATGCCCCTTCTTCACTGTTTCATTTCCCTTTGACACCTCTCAGGTATATTACGTCCCCCCTTCTTGAATTTCCTTTGAATGCATCTTCCTTAAAACATAGCAACACTGCCAAGACTCGGTGTTCCCTTGGTTTGCTTCACACTGCATTGTACCTACAATTTTAGCTTTTCTCATAAAGCACATAAAGTATTTGTGCATAGAGACCAACAGAAATGTGCGCATCAGAATTGGGAACAGAAATATTATCATGAATCAAATCTTTGTTTAAATGGTGTCAGAATGAGTTGCAACACACTGGATGAGGGGAACAATTCCTGCTGTCTAACCAGACTGTCAGCTTTCCTGAAGGCTTTAATACGCCTTTGCTTGCCCTCAAATCCAAGCTATTTCAGTTCAGCTATCAAAACTGAATATGATTTCACATATATTACTGTGACTGTGCAGAGCTTGGTTTAGGTCTCAGCTACAGGCAGATTAGCAATTCTAATGCCACACAGACAAAACCCATGTATGCCGGCAGAGAAGGTTAAAATTAGATGGGTTGTTTGTTACTTGTCACATGCCGTTGTAGATTGCATTGGCTTCATGCATGTTATACTATAAAAAGATTAATCAATGCCAATGAAAGGAAAATAATGGAATTTTAATACACTGGAAAGGAAAAACAGTTCAAGCCCTACCTTTTAGAATATTTTGGGTTTGTATCTTTTTATTGACATTCTGCCAATAGATTTATTTAT
This sequence comes from Psittacus erithacus, assembly GCA_009867235.2. Classification (NCBI taxonomy): domain Eukaryota; kingdom Metazoa; phylum Chordata; class Aves; order Psittaciformes; family Psittacidae; genus Psittacus; species Psittacus erithacus. The sequence goes on from WYDI02016223.1 coordinate 13,698, forward strand.
TTACAAAAAAAATTACAGCATGCCTTTTGGGAAAGCAACTACTTTACAAGATTATAGCATTTAATTATATTCCAAAAAGAAAAGAAATAGAAAAAGAAAAACAAAATGAATATAGTAATACAGAAGAGCAAAATGCTCCCATTGAAAGGATAAATAGTTAAAATGAGTGCACATGACTATCCATGACAACCTATGTTTGAATCACAGATTCTATTAATAAAAGAGATGAGTACAATAAGACCAAACCATGATGACATATGATTACATTAAATGAGTATAGTACACCTTCACAGAAGCTGTAGTTTATAACACTTAGGAGAAGTAAAGACTTTTCAGATGATTACTCCATCTTTCTCTGTTGTTCTTTATATAGCTGATGAGTGAAATGGCAATGTGTTGTGGTTTAAGCCCAGCCAGCAACCCAGAACCAAGCAGCTGTTCGCTCATTCCCTCCCTTCCTCCCACTGCTCCCAGAGGGATGGGGAGGAGAATCTAAAGAATGTACTCACACAGGTTGAGATAAGAACAGTCCAGTAACTAAGGTATAGCACAAACCACTGCTGCTGCCACCAATAATAATAATGATAAG
>WYDI02016225.1:0-15674 GCA_009867235.2 Psittacus erithacus
GTGGGAGTTGTATTGTTTCGATTCTCTTCCCCATCCCTCTGGGAGCCGGGGGTGGGGTGGGGGGGGTGGGGGTGGAGTGAGTGGGCTGTGTGGCAAGCCTAAACCACAACAACTCTGATGCACAGCAATGAAAAGTAGAATTGTATTGGTTTGGTGCCATCTCTTTACAGACTTAATGAGACGTCACCTATTCAGTTTATAAGGCTTCAGTTACCCTTACTACTCATACTTCTTTTAATGGCTAAGCCTTTTCCAGTTTGCCCTGATCAATCAATACAGTCAAAACATTCTAATGTAAGTGGTAGCTAATTGGGCTGCTGGACAACCACACTGAAAATGTGAAGTGTTTTGATGATTTTAGCATTGTTAAACTTTGTACAAAATCAGCTCATAAAGATTTGAAAACAGGTAAATCTAAGGTAAATCTGATAACAATTAATTTCAGAAAACATTGTATCTCCATTATCTTCTGGGAGGATGGTTTTAATAACCAAAGTTACCTAAATGCCAAATTAAGTCAATTTAAATTTACCTTAGGTAAAACCTGACTTTTTTTCTTGACTTGCGTCAGTGAGGTAAAAAAACCCCAAAACAAACTAAAAATAGATGCCAAAAGCGATAGTTGCTGAAATGCGTTGATATTCAATTTTTTGACATGCACCTGCACAAGTTCCTATGCGGCTTGATCCCCTTCATTCATGAATTTCTTCTGGTTGGGTCATTTGTAGTTCACAAACACATCCTTTTTGTTGTTTTAAAAATAGAGTTGTGCAGAAAAGTAGACCATCATGTACTTATTTCAGCAATTGCATCCATTTCCCAGAGGTAGAGGTTACTTGTAGCTCCCAAAGAGTTATTTAAATAACACATCACTGAGCAATTAAAATAAACACTTTCTTTAACTGCCTTTCAAACCCATAGAGTTGCTTGGTTGTAGGCACTGAAGCCTTATAATATCGCTTCATAAAAGACAGATTACTGGTTTGCCAAAGACATGGTTTTGTATTTGTTACAGATGGTAAATAAAGGACTGTCATTGCAGCATGCTAGAATTTCTAGTAATCTGTGAACATAGTGTGAGTGTGACACCCCCAAATCAATCAAGCATAACATTCGTGGCTCAATAAGCTTAAAGTAACTGAACTTGGATTAAAAAGGCAGCTACACTTCAAAATCACTTGCCTTAACAAGTGTCGTGGTACTCAATAAGGCAGAATATTATACCATGAATTGTTAGAGTTGGCACCTGTCAAACAGCATTTGAGGATATATTTTCTAATTGAAGGATATATCTTCTAAGTACAAAAAACCGTCACTTTCTTGAATGGAGCTGGTTGAAGAGGCTTTCACTGAAATGTATATTTGGAGTTCTTGTCTCCTCAACTCAGTGAGCACAGCATAGTGTGCAGACAGAAAGGCAAGATTTCGTTTTGTGTGGACTGATCAGGAAAGGACATGCATGTCTCTGTGAAATCGTGTATTGTTTATGATACTTTATGGCCACCTTCCTCAATAGTCTGCTTATTCCACTAAGTAGTTTTCATTTTAACTTAATCTATTCAATGAAAAAGTGAAATTAGAATGGCATTATTTGAAACCAACTTAAATAAAATTTTGATGTGGAGGAAATAGACTTTCTCAATTTTTTTAAAGCTTTGAATTAAGTAAACTTGTCTCCTGGATTACTTAGGGAAATTAGAGGATGTCTTGGTATCAATCAGTTTCAATAGCTGTTCAAACATTAATTTCTACAATGCCTCATGTATAGTTGAGATGGGGAAACACATACAAAGAAATATAGCGACTGATCCAATTTGCCAAATACATAACACAGAATGCGTGATTTCAAGTTTGGCATTGTAGACAACAGTTCTCCAGGTTATCAAGCAGAGAAATGGGAAAGAATCAAAGAACTGAGAAGAGTACAGATATGTTAACATGAATCCTATTTCTTCAGAGCAGATTGTTGAAGAAAATATATAGACATATATATACATACACGCACACACATAAAAAGAAAAATTGTACCTTTGGGATCTGATTTTTTTTATTTTTGTAAGAATGACTACTTTATTGCATTTTGTGCATCTTGTAACTAATATGGAAGATAGATAGTTAAATAAATAAAAAAAAATTCTGAAACAGCAATCTCTAGCCATTAGCACTTCAGTTATTGTCATCAAAAAATAATTTACAGATTTGGTAGCTGCTTACAAAGAGATTGTTGTGAAAAGCTGGGCCAGAAGAGGTTTTGCTCATCATGCAGTCAGTGTAATTAGTTTAAGAATAACCTCTCCCCTGGGGACCAGAAACAGTGCTATGAGGTAAAAGGCCCAGCTAAATAGACACCATCAGCCAATTACAGCAGGATGGGTCAGAAAGACAAGCCATTTTGTTGATGAAGTAGATTATTTTAAGATGCTAATCAGTACATTAAAGATGGTTACAATAAATCATCAAAGAATTGAAAGTGAAATATTTGTTTTCATGTGTTTGGTAATGATACAAAAAGCCACAGTGAATTTTTTTTTTTCGTACCAGTTTTCTTTTTATTTTGTGATAAAAAGCTACAATATAATTTTTACTTCTTTCTATGTAGTTGTTAAAAGGGGAAAGCTATGAAACAGACCAAGTTATCTGAATGGAAATATTCCTCATTTTGACATGAGATTTCTGTTCCTATTTGTCATTGTGTCAGCTGGCTTTTTTTTTTTTTCCTCCGCTTAGGGAAAGTGCCACTAGATGGAGCAAGTGCTGTTTGGGTTGTTTTTTTTTAAAAGAAAGAAAAACCCAAATCAAGAACAGCAAAGTTCCGTACTGAGGCCTGAGAAGGCTAAACACAAGTCATTTACAGATGCAACACCTTTGTTATTAAAAGTTATGTGCTAAAAATTGGAAGCTTAATGTGGTTGAAAGCTGTCTAATCAAAAAACCCCTTTACACTTTTGGCAATTATCTTAATGAAAATTATGCTTAAAGGAACTCTATTATAAGAGGCTGGTGGAAAGGACAATTGAAAAAGCAATTATTTAAAATTCCCTGTGGAACCCGTAGCATACCTAAGAGAATTGAGATGCCATCATTTAGTATTTTTAGATAATGAGAAGCAGAATGGACTTTTTAGAACATTTCTCACTGTATTAAGTAAATGTTTCATCAATTGCTTTGAACTTGTCACAGGTATTAAAGTTGGTCTTGAAGTGTGGGACTTGCCTGCAGGATATAGAGTCATAGAATCATAAAATGGTTTGGGTTGGAAGGGATGTTTAAGATTATCAAAGTTCCAGCTGCACTGCCACTAGATCAGGTTTCTAATCTAAATCTGTCCTATTTCAGTTTAAAGCCATTACCCCTTCTCCTATCACTACTTGCTTTTATCAACAGTCTCTCTCCAGCTTTCTTGTAGGCTGCCTTTACCGGGATAGTGAAATGGTGGACTTCAGGATGATGTGGGGCTTTGAACTCTCTTTGTAATGTACATTGCTGCTTCAGAGCAGAGTCCTCTCTCTAGCTGGTCAATGTCAACAGAGGGTTAGGAGATGAATGCTACAGCTCTTGTTAGCTCTTGTTAGAGGTGAGATTAATTTAGTAACGTCTGTGTCTATGTATTTGAAAGTCCCAAATAGCATTCAATCTCACTATGACTTAGAAAAGCCCTAGCCATTTTATCCAGCTGTCTCAAACTGTTTTGTTTTAGTGCATAATATGTTTCTTAAAATGGTTGCCTTTAGCTGGAATTAGAAGAAGTTGGAAAAAAGACCCCAAAACATAAAGACTCTCCGGATTAGATTATAAAACAGTTTAGTGACAGAATAGTACAATCTCCTGTGGATGACATGCCAGTGTATGAACGACAATATAATTTGCATCCTCGTGGCAGATCTGGTTTTATTTAAGTTACAGTTTCAAGGACCTAAAACATAACAGGGTTTGCAGATTTTTTAACTTTACTGAACTTCCGTAACTTTATGAGTGGGATCTCACAATCAGCCAGTTGAGAATTTTTTCTTCCCAGGCCTGTCTTCTCTCACTTATTTCGCCATACTAACCTAGTCTTCAGCTTCTCCTGATTTGCAGCAAAGTGTTTGGTTCCCTTTTGGAGAATGAATAGTAGTATTTAATCTCTCTAAATGTTGTGCTCTAAAAAATTCCCAGTCTTTTTCAGTACAATTTAGGTGATTAGGGTGCACTTTCATTTTCAGTGGAGTACACAGATGCTCCTAATAAAGTACATGAAAGACAGAAACATTCTAGAAGTACAGATGTAAAACAGGCAGTGGCAAACCTGCCCTTGTGATTCAACTGGTATATAGCAACACTGACACAGACAGACTCTCCAGTGACAAGGATTAGTAGCTATGCTTGACTAAGCCATGCTCTTTTTGCTCAGGTTGCCATTAAGGGAACCAATTAGTGTCAGCTGTGATGGTATTTTTATTTGAGATCTTGACCATTAGGAAAATTCTGTACTGTCTCTACCTTGTCACGCTAAGTACACTTTGTAGCATTAAAAAAATGTGTGTGGCTTCCGTTGGTGTGTTTGGTTTATTTAAGGAGGAGCAATAGAGGTTGAGGAGTATCGTATGAGGACATTAAAAATTTTTTGACGCTTATACTTTTTAGTTTATTAAAGCAAATAATTTATAATCTATTACCTCAAACTTTTACCACTCTTTCCATACAGACTCTGTGATGAATGTAAATTTCTTAAAGAAACTAATGTAGGAAGACTTAATGAAAATAACGGAAATATTTAAGGTTGAGGATTTCTTTTATGTGCTCTGCAAACAATAGAAACTTCAAAATTGTGAGTTATCTGCCTCTGTTTCTAAACCATCATGAATAATAATACAAATAATAGTTAAAATTTTCAAGGAACCAATTTTAGAATGAGATTATTTGTTCTCAGGAAGGGTCAATAGATGGTAAACTTGGAGCCAGAAATTGAATGCCTGTTAATGAAGGAATTAGCAGGTACTTAAAGGAAAGTTGAAGATTGGGTTTGTTGAGCTGACAGTGGTCCAGTTACTACTTTTCTTTAGGCTTTTAGGGAGCAATATTCTTGCACTGAGAATATATGACTCAAGCATTGCTGCTGAAATGTCCACTGAATGTTTTGGGGGTTTTATTTGTAAGTTTTTTCCTCCAGTCTGCCTTACTGCGTCATGGCTCTCCTAGAAAAAGGGAAGCTATCAAACTTCCATAGAAAAGGATATGTCACTCCAGGATTAAAACTTTGTACTGTGTATGCTGAAGGAAAAGGAGAAGCCATTTGATGGCAAGCTTAAAGCACTAGAACAAATCATCTTCCTTTGTGATTTATATAATCTAAAAATCCTTAAGTCTGCCTTCTTTTCCTGTCTATACATTAACATTACTCAGAGGCTGACACTGGAAAATCTTGGCATGTTACTTGTGATGTAAACCTATGTTTAATGATGACATTGTATAAAACCTCCTCTTCTGCTGGAGCTTCAGTGGTCTTGTTCTTTCCTCAGAGAAGCTTGAAGACGTGCTACAAAATTGTGTAAAAACTCAAGCAAGTGTTGCCTCCTGGCTTAAATATGAAATTTGATATTTGTTTTCCTCCATCCATGAAAGATTAGCCTCTGTTAAGCTGTCTGATTTTCCATTAGAATAGCTTATTATTAGTACAAGGAGGTCTGTGGTTGAGAGATGTTTCTGGGTACATCAGCACTCCATTAGTAAAGGAAAAGGGGAGTGTGTTATAAATGTATATGAGGTATTGTTTTCTTTATCCCTAGGATATAGCAGCGGCCAAAATACCAGCTTCCTTTTTCAGCTACACTTATCTCTTGGATGCAGGTCTGGCAATGGTGATTCACCTATTTGTCACCTTCATGTCGTGCAATTGCAATGCATCCTACTACTTGCAGTTCACCTGAAAGGCAAGTCCAAAATAGGTGATTTAATATGCAGTAGTCTTCCTTTTTAGAAGGACAGACATGTGAGTCCATCCTTAAGAAGTTCTGGTCGTATATCCACTGTCAGTTCAATTATGGATCCAGTGAACTTTCTTTGAATCTTCTATCATCATTGGCATCTACATGAAACATGAGTGTTTCTAGAAAGGGAGATACTCTATTTCTGTTCTTATTCATGGAATCACAGTATCATAGGATGGTTTGTGTTGGAAAGGACATTAAAGCTCATCCAGTTCCAAGCCCCCTGCCATGGGCAGACACACCTTCCATCAGATCAAGTTGCCCAAAGCCCCATCCAGCCTGGCCTTGCACATTTCCGAGGTTGGGGCATTATTTTTCAGCAAAGGGATCTATGAGCAATCCTGATGCTGTGGAATAGCTGAAGCGTACATACAGTGTGTTAACCAGCCTTGTAACTGTGTGTGTGCACTGTGACTTCCTAGCAAATGCTGGCTGGGTCAGCCACAGAAATTCTGCTTTCATTTGACTATGGTGCTTTTTCTGTGACACCCAAGGATGTTTCTTTGAAAATATCAAGTAGACAAGGGTTGGGGAAAGACAACGAAATTGACCTGCTTTAAGGCACTACCCCAACACTAAGTTTTGGGACAAGATTATAATCATTGGTCAAAGCCAAAAGGTGATTGCAAACAGGTGAATTTCAAAATACCAAGAGGGAGGACTGAAAAATAAATGGCAAGAACATAACCTCAACACATCCTAACATTAGTCTGTACCTCCTGGTAGTCGGTTCCATTTAGGCATCTATTCTGACCTGGCAGCCTTTTAGTGCAAATTTTCTTTTACTTTATAAAAGCAGTGGTCAGTCATGTTTTTGTTTCGTGCTATCTAAAGAAATTTTCAGCTCACAAAAATAATATATAATAATCTGAAGACAATACATGAGATATAATCCTTCTTCATCTCCTTTTCTGATTCAGAAACCCAGAAAGTTTATAAAAAGAGTGCAGTATCAGACAGGTATTCTGCAATGGCCCAGTAACTGCAATCTGATAACAACTTCCTGTCTCAGTGATGAATGGGAAGATGGGTGTGGAGGGATCCTGAGTTTGCAAAATCTGTCAGAGTTGTGCTGCTGGGTTGGTAGATAGTTATCATAGAACAAGCTCATAGCTCAATTAAGAACTGAAGTGTTGCACATAGCTTAGATCTAGCTTCATTTCTGTTGACAGGTCAATCTATTGTTTGATATTTGTAAAGGTATGAAACAAGTCGGGTGGAGTTGTCTCCAGTTTTGTGTTTACCTCAGGAAATCCTGGTGTGATATTACTAGCTGCATTCTTGAAATTAAGTGCATTCTTGCAATGCTGTTAAGTAAGCTGAGTACTGAAGCTTTTACCTGCTAAAAAAATTCAAATAAAGAATAGATGAAAGATATGGCTTTTACACTGCAAGCCATGTATCTTCACTTAGAATAGACCCAACAATTTACTTCTGTTCTGAAAGATGTCACCAGGTTTGCCCAAGATTCAGTCTTCTGCCTTTTGTCTCTGAGGCAAAAAAAAGTATTATACAAATAATTAACCTCTGTGTTAAAGCAATGCACGATCTCATTCCACTACAAGGCTTCCAGTTAGCTTTAGCACCAAAACTTTGAATGTAACTTCTGGTACAGTAATTTCTCCTTTTAGCAAGACAGAATCTAAAAGTAGCTTTGAATATAATGATTCATCCTACCTTCTCATTTATCATCACATGTTTTGCTTTGATATTGTAAAGCCTTCTTACCATTTTATCCATAGCATCTCATCTAGAGGTGTTTTTGCTGCCAAGCGTGTTCCCAGCTTCAGTAATGTCCTTGCTGTTCTGATGCAGGTGATCAGCTGCTTCAGCTTACACTGTTTTTTGTCACCTTTTTCACAGAATCACAGAATTGTTAGGGCTGGAAGGGACCCCTGGAGATCATCTAGTCCATCCCCTTGCCAAGGCAGAGCCACCTAGAACAGGTTACACAGAAACGTGTCCAGGCAGGTTTTGAATGTCTCCAGAGAGGGAGACTCCACAACCCCACTGGGCAGCCTGTTCCAGTGCTCTGCCACCCTCAATGTAATAAAGTTCTTCCTCATGTTCAGGTGAAACTTCTTGTGTTTTAATTTGTGGCCATTGCTCCTCCTTCTGTCACTGGGCACCACTGAAATGAGTCTGGCACCTTTGAGATATTGATGTGCATTAATGAGATCCCCTCTCAGCCTTCTCTTCTCTAGACCAAACAGACCCAGCTCTCACAGTCTCTCCACATAAAAGAGGTGCTCCAAACCTCTTATCATCCCTGTGGCCCTCCACTGGACCCTATCCAATAGCTCCTTGTCTGTCTTGTACTGAGGAACCCAGAACTGGACACAGTGCTCCAGATGCCATCTCATCAGGGTTGAGTAGGGGGCTTACCTCTTTTGATCTGCTGGCCACATGCCTCTTGATGCACCCCAGGATACTATTGGCCCTCCTGACTGCAAGAGCACACTGCTAGCTCTTAGCAAACTTGTCATCCCCAATACTCCCAGCTCGTTTTCAGTTCCTATACAGTCTAACTATAAGTATGGAAAGATTGAATGTCAAATGCCTTTATATTTCTGAAAAATTTCCCATCTGTTTTTTGTTTTGTTTTGGTTTTTTTGTTTTGTTTGGGTTTTTTTTTTCTTGTTTTGTTTTGTTTTGGGTTTGTTTTTTTTTTCATTCTGAAATACTAAACTTTTCAACTCCTATCTTCCTGTCTATTCGTTGGCTTCTTTTCCTGCTTGTAAGTTTTTGTACCTCAAGAACCCCTTTCTGCTCTCCCTTCCTTTGCCCATGAAAAGCTTCTCTTCTTCCCTTGTCAAGAGTTCTACAGTTTTTAGGTCACTTGATGGCTTTCCTGTCAACTTAAGAGATTAGTGTTAAAAGATTCGCCTGTGTTCTCCCTGAACTTGAAACACACAAACGCTAGAAATCCAAGCTGTTCTTTTGGTATATCTGGACTAAAAAGGTTAACTGTATATTGCTTCACATCTGCATGGTACCTTGATCTATCTTTTGTGCTGCAAATGGAAAATTACACAGTTAAGGAATTAAAAAAATAAAATCTTGTTTAAGTGCACTGTGGTATGACCAAAATCTCATTGGAATCAGTGGGGTTTTTTCCATTAACTTCAGTGTGCTTTGGATCAGATCCCAGATAACTTCATTGGTTTGGTTCTTATTTTTCCCTTTAATACTGTGAGTACTCAATTATGATTCTCCTAATGCTGAGCCATACTGGGAAGGGGAAGGATTTACACTTCTACAACTCCTGGTTCCTGGCAACAATGTGTCTTTCAAAGGTGACATTCCTCCATAGGGCAATAATCAAAAGATTCCCTCTGTTACACCTTTTTAATTACAAGAGCAAGCATCCTTCTACTGCAGTCCTTCCAACATCTAGGAACAGTGCTATAGCCTTCTCTGATGAAGCCCTCATTGCCAGAAATGAAAAAAACCTTCCTCTCTGCCTTCCTGATTCCACACTCTCACCTCCCATGCAGCTGTTACTTATTAATGAAATGCACTCTTTAATTGAGGGTGCTCAAGACAATAAGGATTCCCATATGGCACTTGCTGTGGCACTGAAATTAGAAAGAGCCTTCTTTGCTCTTTCTCCTCAGTAAAAATATCTTTGGTTAGGAAGCGTGGTGTGTTGCTTACTCATTGGATATTTTTGAAAGATATATAGGTGTACTTTTCATATATATACACAAGCACACACATATATAATATATATGAATACACTTGTACACATATATCTGTAATTACAAGCGCTTGTAACTTTCTTTTCAACTCTATAACAATACAGTCAGGATTTAAAAAAAAACAATTTGGTTTTGTACCTGACAAAATTGTTCTGCCTTTCATGTGTTTCAGTTATTCTGAGGCACTGACATTCAAATTGTGTTCTGACAACTGGTGAAAGCATTTAATAAAAGCAGGCTATTGCCTGTAGGAAGGCTGTTAAAATCCAAGTTTTAAATGAGAGTCTAAACTGGGAACTAAGCACAGTAAATATGAGGGGAGCATTCCACAAGTCTATCCATTTATTGGTCACCTGAGTAGGTGTTACAGTTTTTATTGGGGTAATGGAATAATGATTTTTTCTTTTTTTCTGTGTATCCTTATGTCATGGGGAAGTACGCATTTTCAACAGAAATGTTTTACTATTTCTGAACTGCCTTCAGATTCTAGGCTGGGAACATAATTAGAATTTTAATTTTAATAAATATATTAAAAAAAACCAGGTTATTTAAGCATAGTATAATGACTGCAGATATTCTGTGTAACAGATGCAGGAAACAATGTGGTAAGAGATCAAGAAATCTGGGAAATGCTTTTCTGGAAACACTGAAGTCATTCCATTTGTATGCTTTACACTGTCTCTGGGAATGGTGCAAGAGTACTGCCCTTGGATGGGTGTAGGGTACACTGCTTGCAGGATTCATATTTAGTGAAGGCTACTCAGCTCACAGCCAGTGCTCACAGAGTGATTTGGAGAGGCATTTGTGCACACATCAAAAAGGTGGGGTAAGGTCATGTCTGCACCCACTGTACAGCCTGCCCCAGATAACTTGCTGAATGTGACTTGCAACGGCACAAGTACTTTGTGGGACTAATGTGTTGTGTAAAAATCGGAGACTTGGTTTTAGTGAGACAGTTAATCTGAAATGGAGCAGCAGCTGTGTGTACAATCGTAGAATAAAAAATCTGTTTTCAAACGAAGCAACAAATGAAGCTTCTTTGATGTGGGTTTGTCCAAATGCCTCAGTCCCAGACAACAGAGGTGTAAAAGAATTCTGATCTCTTCTGTGAATGAAACTGATGCACTAAAAATCCATCATGTTGCTTTAGCTTCTCAGTGCTCTTCAAGACCACAGAATGGCTTAGTCAGGTAATAAAGTTTGGCAATAAAGACCCTCTTTTGAATCCTGTCCTGTGGAGAAACACTGAATAGAGCTACTAGCTGCATTACTTTCTTGATGGACTCATTACTGGTTATGTTAGAACAACATATTACCTGTATATGAAGGAGAAGAAGAAATACATTAGTGGAAGCAAGAAAAAATTTCTAACCAGTTTTCCAGCCTCCTAATCTTTGGATCAACCCAGATTTGATTGTGCTCACGCAAAATTGAGAGCACCTTGGCATTGCTGCTTTAAGATAAAGCAAAAAAAAGCAGGCCTTGAGGAACAGTAACTGCTACGCCAGTTGCACCTGGGGGAGCAGTCTAATATGAGGAGTGGCAGCCACATACACCGCCTGGAAATTATTTCAGAGCTCCTTTATGCTGGAGACATAGCAGTCTGTCCTCATACAGCATTACTCGTCTTTTTTTGTCCTTTGAGCAACAGAAAAGGGTGGAGCAAGGTGTCAGGAAATATCTCAGTGGTTAAATCCAGTGCAAAATTCAGCTGGGAAATTACAGGCAGGAGGTAAACCCAAGAGCATTCCTCATGATCATAAATTCACAATAAAAATGCCACAGACGTTTTCCCTCATAGATGGTGAATTATCACTCAACAATATTCAAAAATTATAACTGATGGGCCCATTATAGAGCTGCACAGTAATAAAAGTTATCTTTCTCAATGTCTTCTGTGACAAAATTTATTTGGTACTTTATACATGTCATAAATTTAATTGCTATTTTACTCATGTTAGCAACCATCTCTATTGCAGACATTATTAGTTGCCTTAAAAAGCATAGCTCCTAATGCTCCATTCTACCAGAAAGCCATCTGACATTTAGAGGAAGGGATTTGGCAGTGCAGAGAGCAGGATACATGAGAAATCCTTGCCAACTGCGGGTGGGATATAAAAATCAATTGGCACTATTCAGATAACAAGTTGATGAAAAATCTGAGATTACTGAGTGTTTGTGTGACCATGGCACCAAGGCAGGAGGAGTGTATATGCCATAGTGATAAAGGAAAGAACTTTATTTCACGTTTTATGACTCACACAAAGGGTCTGTGCGCCCAAAAGGTCTGTACTGGTAGGCCCAGCCGCTGGTTTCAAAAGTTTTCTCTAGAGGGAAGAGAGTATGGAGACCTTTAGCTTACCTCATCAATTTGTCTATTAACAGTTGTAGTAGGTTGGAATATTTGTGAACAAATAAAGTCTAGGCACTTCCCTGGAGGAGAGGAAGGGCATTATGGATTTCTCAGGCATAGTATGTCTGCACTCACCTGAAAGCAATGCACTGCCCAATATATTTTCCTTTGTAGGAATATTTAATCTTTATTGTTTAATTTGGTCTTTGAGCAACCTGGTGTAGTGGAAGGTATCCCTGCCCATGGCAGGCGAGTTGGAACCAGTTGGTCTCTAAGGTCCATTCCAACACAAACTGTTCTATGATTTTATGATTCCATGATTGTTGAAATCTTGTGGATGAGGCATCTCATGCAAAATGTGTCACTATAGAGTCCTGTGATGTGGAACAACGGATAATTTAAGATGTTTATGGCAGAGGCGTATCCAAAGAAATCAGGTGTTCTGGCAGGGCTGCTCATTCTAGGATAGTCTAGCCTGCTGAGGAACATTTTTTGGCATGGTAAACACTGTTTAAATTAATCCCCTAAAGGCTTTATGAGGATGGAAGGCAGGTTGAGTAAGAGAAGGGGTAGGGTCCTGGTTTCACTGGGGATTGTAATTTTCCTGCTGTTTTCCTTTATGGGTTGATTTTGTTTAGTCATACTGGCTACAGAAATGAGCCAAATTTCAACAACATATTCTGAGTGGGTATGGATGTGAGTGCAGAATCTGTGTATAGATTGACTTACCTTTTCAGCCATTCCCATATTAGGTTTTGTAATTTTCTCTTTTACTCCTGATTTTTTCTGGTTTATATGTGGATCTAAACTGGCAGAATTAGAAATGTAGAGAGACTATTTTTTTAAACAAAGGCAACTGTATAAAGAAGGATTCTGTTCATTCTACTAATATAGGAGCATTTTTCTTTTTCAAAGAATTATTTCAAATTATTTTCTTGACATGCAGTAGAAGGCTTTACTTTGGTCTTGTCTTATTGCAATTGTTCTTAATTTTAGAAAAGGATAGTTAGATGTTCCAATAAAAATAATTTTAGTGAGTGGGCTTCTTTTTGGGGAGGATTGGTGTCTGGCTTTTTAGTTTGTTTTAATTATTTTATTTTATAGAAACATAGAATAGCTCAGGTTGGAAAGGACCTTAAAGTCATTTAGTTCAACACCCCTCCCATGACCAGGGACACCTCACACTAAATCAAGCCACCCAAGGGTCTGTCCAACCCAGCCCTGAACACTGCGAGGGATGGAGCATTCGCAACTTCCCTGGGCAACCCATTCCAGTGCCTCACCACCCTCACAGTATAGAACTTCTTCCTTCTAACTTAAAGTAACATGAAAAAAACAAACAAAACCAATGCCCAATGTTTGTTCAGTATGATTCTCAGTTATGCACAGTAGGCAGGTACCACAGTAATTCCTTGGTATCTCTTTTTTCCATGACTACGTATTTTTTTTCCTCAGGAAAATCTTTGAGCAAGTTTTCTGGGATTTTTTTTTCAATTTGAGAGAGATAAGCAATTGCTACAGTAAGAAAGCTATTTGGAGCTGCTGGCTAAATCCTTTCATGTGTTAATATGACCGTAAGTGGATAGAGGTGAGAGCCTGTTGGGTGCATAAATCCAAGTCCTTGACACTCATTCCCCTTTCTTAAAAGTGTACTGTCCCAAATAAAGGAATTGTTTCTTTTACACAGCCTAGGTAAAGGCATTTTTTCCTCCCTGTTACTCTGCAAGACTTGAATTTTCTAAAGCTCTTGCTGCCTTTATTTAAAGTCTGTTAAAGTAATCCAGTTTGTATTATACTCTTAGTATTATATTGGTCAAGACCTGAGGCTAATGGTTAACCTAAATATATTGTTTCAGGTAAAAGACTTTGCAATCTTGCTAGCTATCTTCCTTGACGCAGTTTCTTTATTAAATTGTGTATGTTCAGCACTATTTTATGCATAGAAATATTTTTTTTCCTGATTTAAAATGAATATTGATTTTTTTCACGTAAAAGGAAATGGTTTAAACTGCAAGAACCAATTTGACCTATTTGGGGTCATAGAACTTGCACAGGAAAGTCCTGCTGTCTCCAAACAATATACTTCGTATATTGTAACTGTAAACGTATGTCAGTGATGGACATAAAGCAATAGGATGCTGCCTTTCTAAATTTATAGACAAAGATTTGTATTCCCTTCTTACCTATTCTGAAATGACTACAAAAGAAGAAATGTTATCAAATACAATTTTTGTATACAGAAAATGATCTTTCAAATTCACACTAGAAAAACTGCTGCATGACTCTAAATAGATGTTTTGATGAATAAATTGCCAGTTGTATTTAACATGTATTTTGAATGTGAAGTCATTTTGTTCCCTTTCCCCTCCCTCCCCCCCCCCCATCAAAGTCATCGCATTCACTATTTTCAGGCTGTGTAAATACAGCCACATCTATTTTTAAGGCCCCTTGAAAAAAAAAAAAACAACTTAAAAAAGGATTTAAGGATTTAAGGTCCTTTTTTAAGGAACCTTAAGAAAAAAATTACCCATTTCCCCCAGAATACATCTACTATCTGTTTTGCTTTAAAGTGACATAAATATGATTTTTGTTATATTTTTTTACAATCTAGAAACAGGTTTTAATGTGTCTGCTTTTAGTGATGATGTAATGATTGCTGCAAAGATATGCTGTTGGTATAAGTTGACAACTGAATTTGAAACCCCTTTTGGGGAAGATTGTTGGTAACAGATTTATTTCAAGCATAAATATGATTAAAAGACTTGTAAGGGACAGGATAGGATTTAGAAATACCTGCAAACTTGTGAGGTGAAAAAAAAAAAAAAGAACATTGTAAGAAATCTGTAAAACAATCTCTGGTTTCATTCTTGAGTAGAAGATGAGCATTCTAAAATTGCTTGATATTTTAATTATGACATTGCGGCAATTAGTTTTACATCTTAATTTCTTCTTCTCTTAAGGCATTCTGTATGTTTATATGTGTGGGAAACAGCATGGAAAGAGTTAACAAAGGAAGCTGGATTTCCTAGCGCATGCACCATCCAGGTGACCAATCACTATGTAAGGTGGCGGGCAAGTGGCGCACGTGATCAGCCTGAGGGGGTATAAATATGCATTAAAACTGCGCAATAAATGAGCAAGCTCCATCACTCATATTGAGTTAGTGTCTTGACTCTGGCTGGTCTCCTACATCTGGGTCCCTACATCTGGCGCCCGAACAGGGACCCGAGAGATGCAACATGAGCCCCGAATCTGAGAGCCTGGACCAGGGCGCAGAAGGGGACAGGAGCCGGAGCGGGAGGCAGCCGGGGGAAGGGACCGGCATCGGGGGGAAGGGAACAGATTTCGACTGAGTACACCAGCAGCTGGGGGAAGGGACCAGCAGCCGGGGGAAGCGACCGGATTCCTACTGGGTGCACCAGATCGAACCCGCAACAGTAAGACCGCCAGCTCGGGTATGGACCAAGAAGCGGCACTCACGCTTCTATTTAAGATATTCTCTAAGCGAGGTGCGAGCATGGGTATGAAGAAGCTCAAGGAGCTCTGCCACTGGGCAAAAGAAAAGGGACATTTGACAGGAAGTAAAGCGTGAAACATTTAGGTCAGATGTGGTGAGAAGTTATGAACCACCTGCACCAGATGGTGGCAGAAAAA
>WYDI02016227.1:0-87486 GCA_009867235.2 Psittacus erithacus
AAGGCCAGGTTGGACAGAGCCTTGGGTGGCATGGTTTAGTGTGAGGTGTCCTTGCCCATGGCAGGGGGGTTGGAACTTTATGATCTTAAGGTCCTTTCCAACCCTAACTATTCTATGATTATATGATTCTAAATCAGCATGTGTGTAGTAAATTAGCATGTGTTAGTATATGAAATGGTGAGTTAAGCCATCTCATAGTGAAGAAGAGCAAATGAAATATAGAAATTAATTTAAATCCATTGTAGCTGAGGATCAATGTTGTCAGAACTTCTCTTCAGACTGCTTTGGT
Source organism: Psittacus erithacus (assembly GCA_009867235.2). Taxonomy (NCBI): domain Eukaryota; kingdom Metazoa; phylum Chordata; class Aves; order Psittaciformes; family Psittacidae; genus Psittacus; species Psittacus erithacus. The sequence goes on from WYDI02016227.1 coordinate 290, forward strand.
GCATTTCATACAGCCAAGTAGTCATGGGAACTGTTGATGCTCTCCATCACTATGCAGTGGCCTCTCAGGGCAAATTCATGCTTTATCATCTTCTCTTCCTTGATCCTGTTCAAGGGCAATTTTCAAGAAATAATAATTTAAGAAGCTGTCAACGCAAAAGAAGAGGGATTGGGTCATACAAGGAAAAAGAGTAAAACTACTTCCTCATCCCAGGGTCTTTGTCTCATTTGCAACAGTCTGTAACCACATCTTTTGGCTTCTTCACCCAGTGCCAGAGTGGTTAATTTCTGTAGAGACAGTTTGTTCACTGAAGATTTTCATAAATGTTACGAGTCCTGCAAAAAATCTATTCATCTCTTGAAGTGGAAGAAATTCTTTTGTGCTTTCATGATAACCTTTCAGTATTTTCTGAAATACAGAATATTACAGACTGATTTTTGCACCTTGAAATGAAGTTTGAACAGACTGTGCTTGTTCTGCTGTCAATAAGAACAGTTTGTGTGACTGCTTCACCTGATATACATTCACCTCTCTTGTTTTTCCTCACCTTGTGATGTAATTATTTTTGAAGGCTCCTTGAAGCATTCAATGCACCTTTAGGGCACTCAGTTGACTACAAGTTTAAATCTCACATTCTTTTCATGGCTTTCCTTGTGACTCAGTTCAGCCAGATATGTGCATGGACTACAGGGCAGAGCTTCCATAAAGAGAATATCACTGTAAGAAGATGTCCAGTGTTTCTTCACATGATGGCTTCTGATTTTTGGATTAGCCTATTTACCTGTTTTCTAACGCAGGTAAAGAGAATGACAAAAACAGGACAGAGAGGACAAAAACTGTGGGTGCAGCAAAGCACAGTTGCGTGAAAAGAAGAGAGTTGTGCACATTCTGTCCAGTTTCTCAGACTCAGGGGTGGATGGATGGGCATTTGCTACATCAAAGAATACCCAAAAATGTATCAGGCCATAAAACCACAGTTCTACTTCAGAAGCTTTCTTAAAAATGTAGCAGCTCAAGAAGCAGTTTGCTGGTTTGAACATTGTACACTTGTGCAGATTTCTAGGGATATTGCAGAATATTATATATTATATATAATATGATATATAATATATATTAATATATAGATATATTGCTGTGCTCGTTTTCAGCTGTGCATTTTACAACTCTCTGGCTGGTGTTTTTGTCTGGAAGCCTTTGCACAGTATTCCACTTGCTTAAGAATAAAGTTAGTTTGCAAATAATTGTTCTGTACATTGGTATGTACATGCTGTGTATGCATCCTTGCACTGAAGTCTTCAGAAAACAAAAAAGCTGGACTGATGAGACCTTCAGTTCTATCTGAGAGCAGTAATCCGTATGTCCATTCCTGTCATAAATGCCTGTGTACTTTGTAACCCAAGGCCGAAGTACCTGTAGAAACTTGCTATTATCTGCTTGGAAATTAATAGCCTGGAAGTACAGCCCACCATCCTCAGGTGTACACACAACCTTCTACTTGAAGATAGAAAAAGAAGTTATTTCCTAGTAGTCAGAGATCTTCAAGATGCATGGCCACATGCATGTTTGTATTCTATCTGCCTTATGTTCTCATTCAGCATCTTGTTCTTGAGATGAAGTGGCATTGAGACTTTCTCCTGTTTTGCCCTGAAAATGTGGGAACACAAAGTGAATCAATCTGTGGCCTTGTCACAACAGACATGAAGTATAAATGTGTACCATCTGGGCTTACATATCGACTATACATCTCAAAGAACTCAGGTTACTGGAGAAGAATCTGTCTGAAGCATAGGAGGCTCTAGTATTCTCCTAGGAGCCTACAGAGATTCTTCTAGCCAAAATGCTCAAGATATGCTCATTTAAAGGGTAGTAAAAAGCACTGTAGATCTCAAGCATGAGTTGCTATCTCTAATTTTTCTGGACATTCTTATGCAGCAACCATAGGAGCTGTGAAATGTTGCGTTTTAGAGCGGGAGGTATGCATCCTATACAGAAAATACTGAGTTTTGACTGAATTTGGTGGAAGACACCTTCTTGTGAGACTTGGCATTAACTCAGCACAAGGGAGTTGTTCATTTTTTTCCCCTCATGTTTCTAGTCAAAATTAATTGCTGTTTTAAATAAGCCACAACTTATTTCTCAGTTCAGAAATTATTATAAAACATGTGGTTATCAAAAGGTCACAACTTTGTCAGCATTAAGTGCAGTTTTATCTGCAATAACATTCACTTATCTAAGAAAGCTATCCCTATTTCTTATTTTTATCAAATAGATTAAATCCCAAGGATAATTGCAGTCTGATACAGTGTGGGCTTTCCAGAGATAAGTGCACAAATGAGGTCATGTCCTCATTTTTAATTACAGTTGTTTTTCATTCCTGCAACACAGGAAAAAGTTACAATTCTAATCAGCTAGAATCCATCCTTGAGAAATGAGAATAATCAAAGGCAGTGGAAAAAGTCTCTGATAACTGTTTTTCCTTTTGATAACTGTTTTTCAAAGGAAACTATCTGCATTATCTGAGCAATAGACTTAGTGAATTATGAGGTGTAGGGCACTGTGAAGGCAGGGGGAAATTGCTTCTGAGATGCTTCTTTTATTTGACTCTTATTTTCTGTTTGTTTTTAAAACTTAGAGGCACAGTCATCAAATGCCTTGTGATCTTCAGCTGTAGCGAAAAAAAATCTATAATGTTGCTGGAGCATAGGCACTTGCCGAGTTGATCGTGTACCCACAGGATTAACAGAGCTGTGCTCTGTTTCCTGTTGCTTTTAAGCCCCTCGAAAGACAACGCTAAGACTTTAGGTGGGAACAGTGCCAGTTCTTGAAATATTTGATTACTTTGTCTCTGGTTTGTATCCTGAAACTTGCCCTTCTCTGTGTCAGTCAAAGCGTTTATCCCCATGGGGATCAAGACACAGTCTGCAGGCCTGAGGCTTGATGCTGGGAATGCAGTGTACAGGCAGCTGGGAGGTAGACTGCATTCCCTGACTCTGGACCTGGATTTATGGCTTGGATGCTGCACTGTGCAAAAGCAGCTATTCAGCTTCGCAACCAAGCTGCTAAGCCTGTGAAATGGCTTTATTGCATTGCATGAACTGCATGAAACAGTAACTATTGACACATCAGTATGTGCAGCGTGGTCCCTGTCCAACAAGTCACGTGGCTGTTTTGTGAGTAGTCTCTGCAGGCATATCTTGTCTGCTGTATGACACACCAGCTCTGCTTTAGCTTGCCCATACTCTGGATGCCATCTGAGTCAGATCACTTCCAGTTTAGAGATCTCTGTGTAGTGCTCTAAACATGTCCAGAGAGGCCTATTGCAAAGTACAGATTTGCATTAGTAGGCAATTTCAGTGCCTGTCTTCTAAATGTACAGCTGCTTGATTTTTCATTAACTACATTACTGTAACACCATGGTCACCATTGGAGTAGGGTAAAGCATGGTGTGAAGATTTGTTATGATAGCTTTCATGAGAGATGCAGATGGCACATTAGATGTGTTTGCTAGGAATAAATGACATACAAACTCAAAGCTCTCTAGACATACAAGAAGCCTGACAACATGATGAAAGGAGAATTAAATGGACATCCTAAAGCTTAATAAACATGATTTCCACACATGCAAACATGGTTATTGTAGGGCATTGTAGCTTCAAATCGCTATGTTAATATCTAAGTTTTATCAGGTTTTGCATCATCTAATAATTCAGTAATATTTTTGTTTCAGATATTGATGAATGCCTGCAAGACAGTGATATCTGCCTTCGAGGAAACTGCATTAACACTGACGGGTCTTACAAATGCACTTGCCCAGATGGTTTCCAGCAGATAGCGAATAGAGGATGTCAAGGTATGAAGTAGCTATAAAAAAAATACCTGGATCATTATAAAAGTGTGCAAGTTTTAAGCATAACTTGTGATAGTCACAGATCATGCTAAGGGAGAGAAAGTCATTTGTAAATTGTAGTACTTTTTTTTTTTTTCATTTTCTATTTCTCTCAGTAAATATATGCTTAGAAACTTTTTCAAGAGGCCGGAGTCTCGGGAGCAGGAGACTAGACTTTTCCTTGGCACCTCTCTAATACACAGTTTAGACTTGAGCTGAGAATCTGATTTCCAGCTGGTCTATGTCGAAGACCTTGTGGAACCAACAGTAAGTTTGCTGTAAAAGTTCTGAGTATCCTGTGTGACTGTTTTCTAATTCAGAAAATGTTGCATTCGACATATGGAAGTGACCTGTTAGACCTTGCTTTAGCAGATAAAAGCGAACTGATCACAAACTATAAAAGCCAGCTTTTGATAACACTCTATTCTCTTCAGTGTATAAAGTAGTAGTACATAGGCTTCATTTTTAAATGGATAGATATAACAAAACAGAAAGTACTTATAAGCCAACCAAGGGACAGACAGTACTGACAGTATTTTTAACAGAAAAATATGAATGAAAACTAAAAATCCATTTCAGGTAAGAGCACCACATTTGAGAAAGAAAACCGCCAACCCTGAGAAATAAAAACTTGCTGTAGAGGGGAGTGAGACTGCTGGAGAAATAGCCAGATCAACAATCAAAACAAATGGAAGAAAGGAGGAGTTGATACAATGAATACTGACATGTTAGAAAAGCAAAGAACCGGATGCAGTAAAAGAACAATAAAGGGGGACCTTTGGGTAGCAGAATTGGGCATGGTTAGACTTTTTTTACTGTGCTGAGAACTTGTTAAGCTCTTACAGGGTGCAATAGTGGGATTTTTGTCAAAGATGGGTATCTTCAGTGTATTTTCTTGTCCTGCATTTTGCACTGGACAAGGCTAGCCATACTTGTATCATAAATGATAACTTCTTTACATTTCAACAGTACTTTCCAAATATTTTAAGTGTCAGCTAAAATGAGACATTTTGAAATGACTGAAAATTGGTTCTGTCATGGTTCTGTAATAGCAAGAAAAAAAACCCGTAACATTTTTTGAGAAAACTTACCTGGAGAAACAAGATGCATGGCAAGAGGTCCAGATAACAGGCCACTAGTGCCGAGTGAGCAAACAATATGCATTTCAATACATCTGTATCTATACCGAAAAAGGAATCTCAGTCATGCTTGTAGGATAGTGGTCTTCCTTCTGGCACATGGTTACTGAGAAGGATTTAGGGGTCAGCAACACCCAGCTGAATATGAGCTTCCAGTGCAACCATATGGCCAGTAGGACTAACACACTCCCCAGAAGACTGAAAAACCAGAATATGCACGAGGAGAAGCAAGGTTTGCTTCCCTCTAGTTTGCACTGATACAACTACTCTTAGCACATTGTTGTACACTGACATTCTGGTGCCCACAATTCAAAATGGATGCTGAGCAGTTAGAGATGAGCTCAAGAAAACTGATGGCCAGGGGAGGGGAATGGATTGAATGCTTTTAAACTGGGGATTTTTGTTATATAAAAAAAAAAAAAAGGTGACTTCATCATAGCCTTATTATGTTCAAAGGAAAGAATAACTGAAAGTAGAAAGCTACTGAATTAAACTGGCAAAGTTATCACAGAATGCAGTGTCTGCAAATTGAATCTGGACTAGATTAGGAATTAGAAACATGTTTTGGTAAGAAGCAAATCCGCAAAGAGTCCAAAACATTAGAAAGGGAGCAGTTTGCTCTTTCAGATAAATTATACTCCATTTCCCCAATATTGTTAATTTTCTCTTCTTATCTTTTACTAAATCAGTCTATCTTGTGTAATCAGCTGGTTTGGCAGTTGTAAGAACCTGACAGCTTAGTCTTGAGAACAGGGTGGGTCCTAGAATGCACTGTACCATCCTTGTCACTGATCTCCCACCTTACCTGACTTTCAGAGATTTTCAGGAAGTGTCCCACTGGTCTGCATTTACTATGAACTGAGAGAAAACTTTATACATGTAGGTATTGTGTGAAGCACAGTGCACTGACTTTTCCCTGTGTACTTCACACAGATAGTACCCTTCCCCGATCTGCCTCTGTTGTTTCCACATGTGCCATGACTTCAGGACACTGGCCTGGAAAGTTTACACACAGGACAAAATCAGTCTGCATCTAAAGAGAACTCTGTAATGGGTGTCATGGGTCTTGAAATTATCATATTGAAATCACAATTCTCTAGTCTGTGAAAATACTGTCTACTGTGACGTGTTTTGTATGGCTGTAACAATGGCCAGAATCTAAGCAACAAAAGACACAGTTAAGAAATTCTAGTATCTGTGATGGATGGATGAGCCACATGTGTAAGTTTTGTTTGTAACTTTGTGTTTGATCTCAGCATGGTGCTGAAAACTTCTTAATAGGTTTTTGTAAAGCAAAATACAAAAGTGCAATTACAATGTGAATGGTATTTCATGTGAAAGCAGTACCTCCTTAATGACTAAATGCAGTCCTTAAGCACTGATGGCAGGTTTTGTTGTTAAGATGAGAGATAAATCAGAAAGCAGTGCTTAGGGTTTAAATTCACAAGTTTAAAAGGCAGTGTTTGAAAAGTGCTTTCTGTGTTAAAAAAAAAAAAAAAGCCCGAAAAAAAAAGCAATGACAGGCTCTTGTATAGCAACCTTTTGGGAACATTCCCACTCCCCACCAGCATTTGGCTTCAAATTATACAAAATCAGCCTACTGGGGAAGATGCAAGTCCAGTCCTGCTGGTAATGCATGGAGCCAGATGCACAAGCTGACCAGCATGCAGCAGTCAGAAAGCAATGAGGTGGAGCCATCTGAGAATTCCCCTAACGCAGAAGAAATGTTGGCTAGTACAGAGCTCGTACTGATATCTCACAAACCACTCTCATCTGCTCATCATCACAGAGATGATGCAGTGAGAGTATGATGCAGCAGAACATACTGATGCCTATACAGAGCTTAGGAATGATCCCAGAAGATTTGGTTACTCTGGAAAATGAGCCCCATTTACATAGCTGTTTGCGTAGCTGCAGCTGGTGGAATACAAAGCTGCTTTTAAGACTAATTGAACTTAGACTGAATATTAAGGATATGATGATTTGCAAAGCAATTAATGTGTCTGTTTTCAGATATCAATGAATGTGAGAGATCTGACCTTTGTTCGCCTCATGGGGAGTGTCTAAACACAGATGGTTCCTACCAATGCATATGTGAGAGGGGCTTTTCTGTGTCTGCAGATGGCCGAAGATGTGAAGGTGAGGCAAGTTACAATAATGGATTCCTATTGATTTGCTGTTATTACTTGATTGAGAAAAGTAGTCATTTTGGGTCTGATACCCCAAACCCACTATTAACTCTGCAGTCTGCCACCTAAGGTCCTTTGTGCTTTTTCTCATAAATGCCTGGTATGTTATGCTGCTGTTTGAATCCTAAGAAGTATAACAGGAAATGTACAAAATGGGCAACATAATGGAGTTAGTGTTTGTTACAAGCTGTATTTTACTTTCCTTGATTTCTAATAATTTTGCTATCTTAACAGTAGATTATATTTTTTCCAGCAAATTAGTGAAAAAGAATAAAAACTGACCTAATGTGGCAAAGGGAGGGAATGACATTCTGATGTTAAAATATATGAAAGCAGTAGCCATCTGTAATAATATGAAAATCTCTTCATAGATAAGAAATTATTTCTATCTTATATTTATTTCTTCCTTCCATCCTTGCTATATATAAAATGCATGTAAAGTGAGATTGGAACTCAGGCTTCTGATAAGTTTCAGTAGGTAAGACCTTCTTGAAATGACAGAAATGGAGTAAATAATAATAGTAATTAGATCTTTACAGGTCTAAAATCAGTTAATGGCATGCGCACACTTGCAAGTGATGCTGCTCTTCTACACTGAATTTAAAAAAGGAGACTTGTGCTCAGTGATACCAAGAAGATAAGTGGTTTTGTGTAGCCAGTGATGCTGGCAGAAAACAAAAATTCCCCTCATTTACTTTCTAATTCCCCTCATTTATATTCTGGCTGATGAATGGCTGTTCTCATGAATGAGAGGGCTGTTCAAGGCAAGAAGCCTTGTGGGAAGAGTTCAGAAGAGGAAAAAAAATCATGCTAGTAGTTCAGCAGGATGCATGCAGAGAAGCACTGAGCAGATGATAGATCACTGTTACAACCTACAGGTAGTGGATCCCAAGCATCCAAGAATTAAGCAATCTGTTCTCTGTCCCAAATTATAGGCCAATAGATCCATATGTGATTGGTTTTCATGGCCCAGCTCTTCTCATAGTTCACTCAGGGATAGTGAAAAGGTTCTTCCTTCAGCGGCAGAGGTGTATTGAAACTTCTGACTGTTGCACCTATTCCCTCTACTTTTACCAGAGGGTAATAAGCATTATGGCATTATTATTTGAGGGGGCATATAACCTGCTATATGCCATAGTTAGTATATGACTATATAGGTTAGCTATAACCTGCTATATGCTATAGTTAGTAATATACTAGCTAATGAAATACACTGCTGGCAGGAGTACTGTTAGGCTGATGCAAGGGGAGTAGGTGCTGTATATTTAGGTATAGTATGACATCAAACACACTGTGGTTCAGTTATTATTGATAACCAAAAAGAATCCTGCAGTGTTTTTAATGCTTTTCATTCTCTAAACATTTACTTTATTTTGTAATCATGGCATAAGTCGAAAGAGACGCTCTCCTACTGCCAAGACAAAAGCCTGGTCAAGTAGGCTGAAGAGAGTGAATCTGAATAACTCCAGTGATTGGTGGACAAGGCAGTATTTTGTGATTTCAAGTAATAAAGATCATTCCAAAGCATTTTAAAGGACTCCTTTGGCAGCATGTACATATTTCACTCAGTGTTTAGGAAGGATATGGTCAAACATCTTCAGTTTCTCCGCAAGAAAAGTAGTAGCAGGTGTTTTGCTTCACTGCTGAGCATAGGTAAAAAAAAGTGGTTCAGAGAAGAATGCAGCCTGCTTTTAGTGGAAACCAAACACTTTATTCCAAACCAAAGTTACAAGAACACTTACTAACCTTGTCAAATCAAACTCTCAGAAATTAAAGAAGGCAGAAATGAATAGAAACGCAACTTAAAAAAAAAAAAAAGTCAGTGGGATCTAAGTTTAGGGGATGTACCAGAAAAAATGAGCCCCTCTGTCTGGATAAAGTAGCAGAGTTCCAAGGAAAGGGTTACCATCACATACGATGAAGTACAAAGTTAATCTCTGTATCTCCATTAGGGCAAAAAGCCCAAGCTTTTACTAAATAGAAAAAGATGAAATCGCAAGATCTTATTTCCAGAACTGTGAATAGTTTTGGAACATTTTAATGAAGAATCAAACAAGTACAAAACCAGTTGAGCAATGCTTCACAAGTAATCAGTGGTGTGTATGGAATACAGATCAGACTTTATATTCAGCACTTGGAAAAGTATTTTAATAACTTGGCGAAGCAAGGGTACTTCTAGTCTTCTAAAACAGCAGCACTCCTTTTCTACCACAGTTTCTCCATTCTGTCATTTTAATAAAAACAATTCTAGAGTTGAAAAAAATCACTTTGAGGGAGCACTGGTGGCATCGGTGTTAGTATTTGCAGTGGTGTCTGCTTCATGTGAAAGGCAAGATGAAACAAAAGGAACAAAAACAAAAGGAGCGTGTAACATTCCAGGTACTGAGAAAAGATGTGGCTTCCAGCCACAGGAGCTACTGTTCTTTGCACTGGGTGCCTCTGTGAATTTACTTCTAGTTAAGTGAGTGAGATTAACTGTTTATACCATCAGAAAAAGAACCTGAGGAAATTTTGCTGGATTCACACGCCTCTTTGTACCTGGGGAGCAGATTTTCCATATTGCCAGACTTGTTTTATATGAGCTTGACTCATTTTTTTTGAAAAGTCAGAAACAACAGCAACATAAAACATTCAAGAACCCCATGTGGTTCAGTTCTGGCATGGAGTTTTTGTGTCCCTTGGCCAAAGTAAACTGAACAGCTGTGGAGGCTGTCTTCTTCCAAGGTGTAGACAAGCTTTTCTTGTGGCAGTGACATTCCACTGCCACCTGGCCCCAGGCTCAGCAATTTGGCTGCACCAGGCTCTGAACAGGAGGTTGTTGGAGCACTCCTTTGCTCCCTGTTGAGCTCTCTGGTGTTCCTGTAAAGGCAGCATTTTACCCAGTTGGCTGCTAGTCAACTGGGTTGGCAAAAACTCAAGTTCTCTGGTGTTTAAGTCAGTACCCTGCCCCAAGCGCCTCTTCTGTCTCCATGTCCAATCCCATACATGTCTCAGTGGCTCTCTCACTTTTCCCCCTCTCTGCTCCAAACCCCAGGCTTCACCACCTGCCTCAACAGGTATGCCAAAATAACTTACACATCCCACCAGATCTCTCCAACCTCTGCTTCTTCCTTTCCCTTCACTTACTGTCTTGTATCCTGTCATCCTATACTAGTCCACTGAATAACTCACATCTGAGCCTTTTGGATACTTGCATAGAGCATTCACAAATCATTCTCTGATCCAAAGAGTAATGTACAAACCTGTACGCAAAGATGCTACATTATCCATTGCTTAAGATGCTGCATACCTAAGTAGTCTGAAAACTGGGGACACAAACAGCAGAGCTGTGAACAGTGCATAAAACTGTTACCTCTGCCACCACACGCATTTTAAGGTAATAGATGTTTGCTGTAACTGCATGTCAGAACCATAATTTGGCTGTATATAGGGAAGACAGGGCAGCTGCAGGAAAATAGTATGGTAAATCTAGGACTCCTTTTGCGGCAGAGTATTATCTCTCACATGGAGTAAATTTTATGCAGTAGATATCTTCACAGCTTCACTAAATCTCTGGTTAAATGCGTAAGAAAGCTCAGGATCCTGCCAAACGTACACATCTCCAGTGGCCCGAGTGAGCTACCTTCTTATTTCCCAGTGAGTAATCACAGACTTCACCAGCCTTCTCACAGTTGGTGACAGAGATGTTTTAGGGCATCCACTACTACTTACCTGGATGCTGGCTACAGAAGTAAGACCACAAAGGGGAAAACAAGAATCCCCTTCTTACCCACGTCATGGTAATGTTGGAATGACCATCCAGCATTATTACCTCTAGATGGCCAAAGTCTTTATTCAAATACATATTTTTCTGATTTTCTCATTATGTGATTTTTATGTATGGATGTTATGGGCAGCCCTGGAACTCTCGGAATCAGACTTCTGTCCCCTAAGCACTTGACAGAACTGTCCTAGAAAACACTTCCTCTTCCAGACACTTTGCCATGTAAGTAGATTTCAGTGAGATTTAAATCACACCTGAGGTTAGGCATGCCTTCATCTTGTTCAGTTTGGCAGAAAACAGGAACACAGTGTTGAGCTGAACAGGAGTGCGCTTGAGCACACACGTTTTGCCTTTCTTTAGAACCTGATGATGTTAGATCAAAGGAGTTTTGATTAAAGCAGGCAGCACTGAGTCATGGATTCTAAACCAGGTTCTAATTACAGAGAACTGCTTTAGTCACTGTATAGAAACAGGATTTATTAGTTTCATATTTAGTTTTTCTCAATACAGCAACAGAATTGCTGATTAAAAAGCCTCTTGTTTTACAAGGTGATTAAAGAAACAAATGCCCTTTCTGGCTACAAAATAGGAGTCCTTTGAGCAAGCTGTCTAGATAAGGGAAAATATTTGGTGCTTGGACCTTCTTTGTAATTTCCCATACACTGAAAGATCCAGTCATGTTCAGACTGTGTACTTTGTAAAAACCAAACTATCTTCTGTGGCTATATTATATACTAAATTAGGACACTTGCTGCAATCACAAGTTTTGTTTCTGCAGCTTTTTAGTCAGTGACCTTAATTTTCCTTTGGAGAACCAGCTGCATGATCCATTCCCCTGTTTCCTTCAACATTTAGCTACAAAGAAAGAGAAAACTGTAATTTAGGTAATTCTAAAATCCTCAGTTGTAGTTCCTTCTATCTAGGCTTTTAACAGAGTAACTGTCTCATGGCTCGAGAACTTTTGTTGTTAAACTATAGCTGAACAGTGAAAGTACACTGTATTATTGCCTGTTGTCTTAAATTCCTATCTGTCAATCCACCACTGTTTACTCATTTTGAATTACTTAACTTTTCTTAACAGGGAATAAGAGAGAGTATTCACATTTTTTGACCAGATATGTGAAACTCTGAGGATCACTAGATTAAATACTAAAGTAAGATATGTTACACAGGTATAGTGCACAGCAGCAAGAGGTTGTGCATAGTCTCTTCTGGCCTAGCTGGACTGGATTCTAAACTGTTCAGACCCCAACCACAGCTCATAAGAAAACATGGTTTTCAAGACCCCAAAAAGGCTTCTCCCTGAGGCAGGCAGAGCATATGTGAATGAATTTGAGCACTTGGGGAGCAAGAGGGCAGCACAACAGGTAACCTGCATGGATGGCAATGACATGCTGCTAATATTTGGTTAGCTTGGGGACCTGTTGATCACATGGTTTAAAGACCAAGAATTCCTTTTCAGCTGAGCGTAAGACACAATTTAAAATGCTCATGCTTGGTGAGCTGTGTCAGGAGGAGAATGAGGTGCATCTTTACTGACTTTTCTTGGCCTTTGAGACAGCTGTGAAAGGCTGGAGGTGCAAACAGGACTATGTTTGAGCCCTACTCTCACCGTTCAGAAAGACACTAAGCAGCAGCGCTGCTCCCCTGTTCAGAGAAGTTGTCTCTCTGGCAGTGCAGGACTTGGTCCCATCAGCTTTTTAGTTCAGTGAATACCAAAGGCCTTCACTGAAGGTAGAATAATGGTAGGCTCCATCCCACAAAAAATCTGCTCTAATCTGCAGAATCAATGATAGTAGCTAGTACCCAGATAAATCAAAAGCTAATCACTTTATTCACCATTTAAAATGAACATGATCCCTGAGGCACAATACAGAAGGCAATTCCAAGCAGACAGCAACCTTACTTAATGGTCATAATAGTTTCTAGGGAAGAAATATAGCAGTAATTTCTCTGCTTCAAACTGCAGAGGAATTTAGAAGGCAGAAGGTACTAATTCTGCTATCCTGGCAGGTCCCCAGTTTCAGTTAATGTTCTTCCCGAAAAACACACCGCGACATCTTTAATGACTACAGATGGTCATAGCCTTGGGCTTAGGTCTCACAGTGAAGAGAAAAATAATACATTCCTAGCATTTGTAATACACTTACAGGTGTATTATAACTTACAGGATCTGCCTTACAGGCAGAACTTAACGGATTCTGCCACAAGCAGCTCTGCTTCATTATAGGGTGATGGGCAGTTGAGTCAAAGAACAGACTTACTCAAGCAAATGACTCTTACTTGTAAGGCCAGCAAACCACATATGGGAACTATAAATGAAAGGGCCAGTACAGAAAGCATGGGGACACTGTAATTGCTCTACCTACCTGAGGAAGATTATTCATCTGTGTAAATTTACAGGATTAAAGAAAGCCAAAAGGCACAGTGCACAGAGAATCACTGCCCAAACATGCACCATGAAATTCTCTTCTGTGCTGAGAGCCAGAATGAGATCTGTGCACAATGAAATCTTCTGCACAGCGGATGCAACCATGCTCTTGAGTTCTTCTGGTAGGCACAGTGGGTCCAGTTTCACACATGTTGTTGACTGCATAATGCTACACTGGCAGAATCTGTAAGGCAGTCAGAGAGATGGTTATATTTAAACTATGCCTTATTCTGGTATGTAACATTATGGCACGATTGGCAGGTTTGGTGAAACAGATGGGACACAGTTGACCAAAACCATTTCCTGAGGTTTCGTACAAAGTTAACACTGAAACAATTTCTTAAATTGTATGTGCGCTCACATTAAATTTTTGTCTCATCCTTTGTGTTTTCCTTCCCAATGTACAGAGAGATACAACTGCATCTGTTTGCAAAAATGAGCCCGCTGGTATTTTGCTCTCTTCATGCATGTCTGTCCCTGTCACATGCCTTGTCTGATGTTATAATTTTTCCTTGCAGATGTTGATGAATGTGCAAACAGCACAACATGTGGCAGTCATGGTTTCTGTGAAAATATGGATGGCTCCTACCGCTGCCTCTGTTACCAAGGGTATCAGGATCCACAGGATGGGCAAGGGTGTACAGGTGAATTCTTAGGTGCAAGCAGTCTTTCCTGCAAGGTTCTAGTGAGCAGAGTGGCATATGAGCAAAATGCATTTCTTCACAAGAATATTTTTGGTTTACATTATTTTTTATTGAAGTTGTACCACTTTACTAGTAAAATAAGGTTGAGAAGTTGAGCTCTGCCTTACTCAGTGAACTTTGTATGGGAAACTTAACTATGTATCCATTCAATGAGAGTTTGTTATTAGACTCAAATGGACACCAACAGCAAATAAGCTGAGCCACACATTTTATCTCTGACAAAAAAAACCCAAACCACCAGAAAAAAAAAAACTATTTTTGTACCTCAGGCCCATTCACAAATATAAGCCATACTATACTGAATTTAATACATTAGCCTATTTAAATGCAACATCTGTTTAGTCCTTTAGCTGAATAACCAGAACTCCTTACTACCCCCTGCAGGAAACAGCATCTGGCATGTGGTACAGCCAGTGGGAGTCAGATGACACACCTCCCAGGTACATTGTATTTGTACACATTTTAAGATTGGCTTTGAGCTCCAAGAACAACACCTATCATCATGAAAAATGTGACGTTTCTGTAGAGGTGTAAATACCTCATGTCACTCTTGAGTAATGGGTTTCTAGATCTGCTGTTAATGGAGGTGGTTGGACCTGAGAACCATCAGAGGCAGCACAAGTTTCTAGTAAAGAATTAGTACCAGATCAAGGAAAGGTATTCATTAAGCAGTTTCTTCAAACCAGATTCAGGATGAAACACATTTGCCAGGAACAGAGACCTAAACAGAATACTGAGCAGAGGGGAGTTCGAAATTTTACAGAAGTGTTTGTATGTGTTTTCTCATATATTAAATAGTTTTATTACAAAATTCTTTATGCCATTTGGCACTTAGTTTGCAACACACCAATGTTTATCTTTGCATACAGTGACTTTCCATGGGTGAAAACAAATAAAGGAAGAAAAAAAGAATCAAAATCTTGTGTAAAACTAAATTAAATTTTGAGTTGCCAGTGAACTGATTCTGCAACATAAAATGCTGTCAGTTTTTTATTGTATACGTGATATAATATAAAATACTCTCAATTTTTGATGCCAGTTATCTACCAAAATAATTTTAGGAGAAAGTAAGTCTCTTTATTTCTGGGCAACATTACCCAAATTCCTTAAGATGGGAATCCATCAAAAAGAAAAACAAAAATCTGACTACATTTTAGAAGTGCTGAGCGAACCACATGTTAAACTGCATATTTAAGTAAAAATACACAAAATTGCCATTCAGTCATATGACTAGACCTTCATTCTTGAATGGATAAGAGGCTCAAAGTATAAAACATTGCCTCACAGGTTACACTTCAGCAACCCCACTTGATTATATAGAAATTTTTGAATTGTTATACACAAATTACGATTTTTAGAGTCTGTCATTAGCAGAAAAGGAGATTTTCAAATGTTAACTTCAGCAACTGAAAAGGGAGTAAAGTTAAGTGAACCTGACAGTATCTGGTAACCCTTGTTTAAACAGCAGACAACTCTCTCATCAATCAAAAAAGCATTTCATGTTAGACTAGTTAGCAGGCATACAGAATCCAAGTTAAAAATACGTGGGGTTTTGTGGGAGCAGAAATTTGTAGTGTTCAGCAGGGGCTCCCTGGGAAACCTGGTGGGTTCCAGAGCAGCCTGTGAGATTGTGCATACCAGAGGCAGGGGGTGGGGATGGTGACGAGCTGAGGAATTCACTGTGCAGTGAATGTTCATGAGGAAAATGGGATTTTGAGGAGGAAAGGGAATTATCTTTTCATACTGCAGTCTGAATTGCAACAAAACCTACTCATTTTGCTCCTTGAGTTCAGTGGAAGTTTGATAATTAAGTTAAGAAAACAAAATTAGTCTGAATCTTAAATCCCAAGAAAAGGGTATTAAGAAAAGTGCGTGTTTAAAAATTAGAAAGAAACCCTTAAAAAAAAAATTAAAAAAAAGCCAGTGTTCTGGTCTACAAGCAGCACCTAATCAGCACTAATAGTCTATAAACTGTACTGTCGCTTTCAAGGGCCTTTTTTTTTCAGAGGACTGACTACTTGTTTATGAATCCACATAGGTATTAGTGAGTTTTTAATCCTTCTCCAGAGATCTTATCTATAGTCTGGCAGACAATATTGGCACAGATACAGCAGATAAAAGAACAAACTGTCAGTAATGGGTCTGGATTGATTTATGGTTTGGATTTTTCCCCCAGATGTGAATGAATGTGAAATGCTGAGTGGAGTATGTGGCGAAGCCCTCTGTGAAAATGTGGATGGTTCTTTCTTGTGCCTGTGCTCTGACGAAAACCAGGAGTATGATCCAATGACCGGACAGTGTCGCTTCCGTACCTCACCAGGTAAAACGCCAGTGGATTTTTGCGTGCTTGGCATGATTTCCACTGCATATGTAACCAATGGAAAGTTAAAGTTGGTTTAAATGCTGGTGTTGCTTTAACTATAACAGAAAAAATTTCTTGAAAGTGTGCATGAGAAGAGACGTTTCTATCATGGAATATGCTATCAGTGAATCATTAGCAGAGAAAATACAGCAGAAAAGCCTTTTAATTCTGATGCATCAACAGACTTGGCTATAATAATGAACAGTTACAGCAGTTGAGAATAAACAATCTCTTGTTTGCTGTAAAGGAATAATGAAACATAATACGGAATCAAGTCTGTGATGGGTGAGCTTATTTTTGGTTCAGATTTTTACAAACATCCACTAGTACGTTCAGACAATGTTTAATGGAGCATATGATTAAAACCAAAATTTGCATATACCAGTCACCTGTTAGCTTTATCTAGTACTAACATAAGTCCTCAGAAAGGGTAGTTAGGAAAGCAAAAAAACAAAACACTGAATTGTCATCAGTCTCTCTGAGGGCCTTTTTGAGTGCCCTTGCCTAGTTTACTCCAATTTTTTCCTATGTCCTATTTTTCCTCATAGTCCACTGTGCTGCATTTGTGAACTTTAGTTATCAGGTATTTTGGGTATTGCAAATACTACTGGAATTATCCTTATTAAAATGAGTTTAAAACTCCTGAAGTTGTCTCCACATTTCTACACTGATCCAGTCTGGAGAAAGGAACAAGCCCACACTAAGGAGCACCAGAGTACGAGAAATGAAGGGATTTACTTGTGCAGCTTTTTTTCCCTCCAGAATGCAAATCTTGATATTTTTCTTATTTTGCTCTTACACTGCAGGCTGAGGATGATCTAGGTTTCAGAAAGCTTTAAAATAACTGGCTTTAGTGCCAGGATGAAGATTCTACAGCTTACGTCAGTACTGTCAACAGAGGAATATTCTACTATCAGTACTAACTCCATTTTGTCCTCACCGGTGAACAGAGCTTTACTGTTACCAGTTTGTAGCGAAGCCATTCTTCTTTCCCCTCCAGCCTTCATTGGGCCCTAACAAACCATGTGTTTCATCTTTGCCTCTTGTCTAGCAAGATCATTGAGGAAGAATATAGAATCATAGAAGACCAGAAAACATGCAAATTGGGACCCAGTGAGATGTACTCTTGTACACCCCATGTGCTCTTGAACTACAAGAAAAGTGGCAGTATTAGGAATAGAGATATTACTGTTTATTTTACTTCCAAAGTAAAAGGAAAGTACTGTTGTTAGGTCTTCTTTAGGATTCCTGCTTTCCTGTATATCCTGCAGCCTTGCTGGTTTTTTTTAACTCTTGTCAGTTGAGTTCTGTTCCTAAAGGCCTCAGAGACTGACTACTCAAGTGGTGACACTGCCTCATGTACCACTGGATTTGACTTTCTAGGAGCTGACAGTGCACACTTCATTATTCTACATCTACTCACTGTGCTTATTCCTGTTTTGTGCTGGGAACCAATTGCACTTGTGCAGCTGAAGAGGGAACAAACCGAGTCTTTTCCTCCCCATTTATAAGTGCCATAAGCCCCATGTGCTCATGGCAGGATGAGCAAGAAACAGCTGTGTTGGTTTGCCCAGCAATGGGTACTTCAGCCCCCCCTGAAACCATCTGCAGCGTGATCATACAGGAATAGCATGTTATCTCCCTGCAAAGTAGCCTCCCTGGAGCAGCCACATCCTCTAGCTTTGATAACCACATGCTGAAGTCAGGAGTGGTGCTTTGTGAGTGCCTACGGTACATGTGGACATCATCTGCCAACATTAGCTTGCATCATGTCTGTTTTCAGAAAGGAAGAATTTAATCTGCGTTATCCTGTTGCAGATATCTATAGTTCAGTGGTTTACTCAGCTTTTGCCTATTTCTCATTTTGTATTTTTGTGTTCATCCACAATGTTCATCCACCTTGTATCTAGTGCAAATAGGTGAAGATTGTTGAAAAGTTACTATCATTTTGGAACATTTTTGCATGTGGTTAAAGGCTGTTAGCTTTGTGGAGTGCTGTGGGTTCACACTTTTCCTTACTTGCCATCTTGAGACTTCTTTCTATTCAGATTTCACTTGGTGGAAATTCATCTGTTGTCAGCTGTGTCCTGAAACAATCCTCTCAGTGCATGTATCAGGAATTCTAGCCCATCTTGTCATGTTCCAGTAACAAACAGAAAACAGCACAAGGTCTGATTACCTTATTCCCCTCCTCTCTGCCATGCTATTCACAAAATGTTGCAAGCACTTCAGAAGAAAGAGAAGGTAAAATCAAAAAGCAGAAAGAACTCTTTTGTATTAGACGAAACTTTGCTGTTACACATCTTTGTACCTAAGAGAAAAAAATGCATGCTTTAGGTTAAAGTCTTCTCCTTTATTCTTTTAACAAGACATACAAAGCCACTTATGATGAATTTCTAGCAAGTACCAAGCTGAATGCAATTTGGGTAATCCTTATTAACATAGTTTTCATTGTTTCTGCATGAGAAAAAATGCATGCTCTAGTATGCATCTAAATTATTAATATATACTCATGTATTACTAATATATCTCATTGCATTGAATCCAGAAGCTGAAAGGATAGTATGTATTTGAGGACTGTAATACGTATGATTTAAGCTCGGCCAATAAACAGAATTCCAGTGAAAGAACTCCACCAAGGTACCAGGGCTCACTTAGATACTTACAGCTAATTTAGAAGTTGCTTTCTCCTGGTTACATGAAATGTGACCAGTTGCTTATGGCAACATATTTAACAGTATGTACTAGGATTTTTACGTAAAAATGACAGTTTTAGTGTCCAAACATGACAATCTCTCCTCGAGTGATTTGTATTAAAACAAAATCAAACCCTCCTGCATCTAACCAACCACCAGCACAAAAAAAAGAGGCTGCCAAGTAACAGTTTATAAATCTGATCCAAAAGCTTCCTCAAGACTAGAAATTTGGTGCCCAAGTACAAATTTCGAATTTCCTAAACTTTAAGGTCTTTCTAAATGTTAACGCTTTAAAGGAAATTCTTCATATTTGTTGGGGGCGGAGGGGGGAGGGAGGTTAATGGCAATATGTGCATGGCTTTTGAAAATAAATAATGATCTGAATTTCAGTTATCTATGAACATAGTCTTAGATTCAATGTCCGTACTGATCCACCTGTGAATAACAGGAGTCGGTACTCAGCTGCAGTATGTAAGATCCCATCAGTTCTATATATTTCAGGTTATTTTCACATCACAGATGTTAACAGGGCACTGTTTAGGCAAATATTTAAGTGTATGCTGAAATCTAAGCATATGCTAATATCCTGATTATCCACTGACTCCTATATTAATTTTTCTATCAAACACATGCTGAAGCTTGTTGTTGGATCGAGGTTACTCTAAGGTATATAAATCTATTTCTGTTAATTACTTCAGAGTTCAATCTAGGAGCAACTGTACTGAAGATCTTTTACAGAATGTTAATAGAAAACTCATATCAACAACCTGAAAATTATGTTCCTCTACCAGCATGCCTTAGGTAGAGAGATATTTAACATTTTCTAGCAACAAAAAACCTGAAACAACAACTATACCAAAAAAATAAGCGTCCTTTTCCTATCATATTTTGTCCACATACCTAGTGAAACCACTTTCAAAACCAACCTATTTACTGAATGATTAATAAGGTATGAGAGAGAAATAAGAAGCCTGTAGACATAGACTGGTCCTGGTTTTCAAAAAAAAAAAGGAAGATTTGTATCTCATTTGCTTTCCAAACAACCATGACGCCTGCTTGACTAACCCTCAGTCACAGCTGTGTAAACAACAAACTTTTAAGCTGCTGAACAGATAATGGGAGGAGAAACCAACACATCATATGTAAAAGGGGAATAAACAATGATATGATGAGGCTGTCTCCCCTTTCTCCTGGGGCAGCTTCTGGTGTTCTTGCTCTGGTAAACAGCATGAAAACTGCCATGCTTTTTCTCCTGTTGATGATTTGGCTTTGATTCAGTTAGACAGATGGCAAATGGCTAAGGAAAATGCATAATTTGGTGGCTAAAGTACTGCTCTCTCACCTTGAAGTAACAGATTTATTTCAGTTGCGTTTCTGTGATGCAATAGTCTTAACATAGCTCATATCGGCTAGCAGTAGATACCACAAACCCACTCCACTTCATGAAATTCAGCACATTATGGAAAATTGTAATTATCTGATAAGGAGAGATCACAGACTAAACTAACAAATATGATATAAGCACTCAGCTGGGTGTTCCCTTTAATGTACAACTTAGTTACTCTGGCTAAACACCAAAGGAAAGTTTGCCTTGTAGGGGGCAACATTGTACTGAGTTTGAATAGAGGTATCTTCCAGCCCCTCAACCTCCCAAAAGAGAAACAGTTGATTTTCTGAAGAAAACAGCAAAAAATCTGATTGTCTGTTTGGAATTAGAAGCCTAAAGAACTATTACTCACATCTATACTATTGAAGTGCAACAAGAAGCAATCCATAGTGGCATTTTTAAACCTGCTTTTCTCAAAACAGATCTAATATTTTGCATGCTTATTTGCATGCTCAGTGAAGTTGCCTTGCCCCATCTGCTTGGGACAGTGGGGGTGGGCAGCATTTGTGGGACAATCATTATCTTCAAGCTTCCACCTCACAACCATTATTTTTTAAGTGGATGGGATTAGAAGAAAATCCATCCTGTAACTGGCATAAAGAGGCTGAGCTTGATTTGCAGGAGAAAGAGGTAAGAAGATGAGGTGGTCAGGTGAACTAGGCTCTACCAGCAATACATTATGTGGGCCAGCCTTAAGCTTTTTATTGGAAAGAACTGCAAGGTGAACAGAGGTAGTTTATACACCAGAACTCTTTGGGTCTTACTAATCTTGTAATATTTTGAAATGCACTGTCACTCAGGCATAAAGTTTCAATTCCTGCCTGGATGCATGTGGTACTTGCGAAATTTCTTGCATTTGGTATATTGTATGAAAGCCTGAGCAGCTACTAATGAAATCTCAAACAATGGGAGATCAGCCAACATGCAGTAAGTTTTAGTAGGTTTTTGTGAATGAATTACTCTGCATAATGAATTTCCCAGAATAAATAGGAAATAAAGTAAAAGCCTCAAGATTCATCTATCTGAAGTTCCTGAAGAAAGTTTTGGGTATGATTAATAAATGTGAACATTTGTGATTTTAGAACTTGGTTACTTTATGGATGGCCTATGACAATTTTTTCATATTGATCAAGTGTGAATAATAGTTTTATGTGATAGTTCCCACTTCCGAGCTCGACAAGAATTTTTGTGGAAGTACAAGGTTAGATAGACAGAGTTCTGCAAAACATAGAAGCTTTGACTAGGTATTTGTTTTCAAACTCCCTTCTTGATGTACTTTAGGAGTGCATTGCTTTAGAAAGGTCTTTGACTATTAAAGGGGGGTTTTATTAGATCTATGGGAGAGATTATTTTGCCTCCAGTCCTTATAAATACTGTGAGAGGACCCACTCAATTACTAAAGGCAAAAAATCTGACTTCTTGGCTGGATGCCTATTTTAAAGTAAAGCACAGAGTCACTTAACTTGCAATCTGCATTATATTCCTCTGCTTACTGTGGAGTCAGTTGCTTACTTTTGCAAAAACTATAAAGAGCCTTGTATTCAAGTGTGGAACATGGCTTTTCCCCAAAGAAATTAAAAGGGGCTGGAAATGTTCATTCTTTTGAAAATTGGGCCTTTTCAGTTTTTGCCTTAGCTCCTTTATCCATAAAGCGAGGCTGTAATGTTTGCTCACCTTTCTGAAGAGCTTCCAAACTCATATGTGAAAAGCACTACATCAGTAGTTGGGTGCTATAGTTAGGTAGCTGAGCATGAAAGCAGGTACTTCATGCACTGCATAAAAATAAAAGGTGCAAATGTGAAGAATCCCTTTGCTGCCAAGCTGGACAGCACATCTGAAAAAGTCAAAAGAAAGGTTATCAACTTCCATCATTCTTCATAAGAACAAAAGTTAAACCAAAATTTGTACTTAACCATTTTCTTCCCTACTTGACAATGCTGGTCTTCGCTGTGGTGAAACTGAGGCATAGGGGCTCTTTTGATTCTGTAAAACTGATTCATTTCACGTCATCTTATGTGATTTATGGGGTTTTTTCTCACCTTTAGAACTACCAGCAGAGCCTGATGAACACGAAGATGGAAAGAAGGAATGCTATTACAATCTGAACGATGCTAATTTCTGTGACAATGTGCTTACATCCAATGTAACCAAACAAGAATGCTGCTGTACCTTAGGTGCTGGCTGGGGTGATAACTGTGAAATCTTCCCATGCCCCGTCTTTGGAACTGGTAAGAGAAGGCCCTCTATCCCTTCAGTCTTTTGAAGCATTGTGTTTATGTTAACAGTAGTGTGCTTTGCCTTCAGAGAAGGCTTACCCATTACATCACACGTTCTGTAGTATTTAGTCATGACTTAACCATGGGAGATTTCCACAGTGGAAAAGTTAGTGAGTTAATAGGAATAACTCTTAGAATTATAGAATGGTTAAGGCTGGAAAAGACCTTAAAATCATCTAGTTCCAACCCTCTGACATGGGCAAGGATGCCTCAAACCTAGACCATGTCACCCAAGGCTCTGTCCAACCTCGCCTAAACACTGCGAGGGATGGAGCATTTACATACCTGGTGTAAATCCATTGCCTTCACTACAGTTACCCCAGGCATAAAACCAGCTTGGTTTTGAACAGCATTATCTCAACTGATTTTAAACGAAGTTGGGTTCTCACAGAAGCTTCTTCTAGATGCTGTAACATGTTAGATTTTTTTCCCACAAGCTGGGAAACAAAGGTAAGCCTTACAATGGTTTTGAATCCGCAGCTATTCCTTGTAATGTTGTTTTTACCACACTAAGAATTACTGATCTATAAGATGACATTAGTTTTACATTTGCTACTTACTGAATAATTCAGTTAATCATGTTGTCTACAGACCGTTGTTTAACCTCCAAAATATTAAATTAGAAAAACACAGCCATATGACATTTGTCACAAATATTAAAAACAGTACTTGAAACACAAACAGTGATGGCTGAAATTCAAAATCCATCTGGAAAAAATCACATAAGAAAGAACATGTGTAAATTTTTTGAGATTAAACACTAAAGATTATTCTTCACACAAATGTATCATCAAGTTTAATTCTTGTTTTAACTATACTTTAGAATCAGTGAAACTGAAATAAAATGTGTTATGGAAAGAGCCTCTGTGCTTGGACAGGCTTATTTGGTTTTGTAGTCTCCCAGACACTTTAAATAATTTTCCTTTGTAATCCACGCCATGTTCTTCTGTTGCAGTCAATTGTGGTTTTCCTGCATAAGGACTGAAGAATGTGGACAGGGGCTTGTATCTCAGTTGGGGTATGTCTAGATCGCAGCTTGCAGTATAGCTCAGAGAGGCTCACACTAGCTTTAATTAAGATAATTTGGCTACTGGTATTGTTATAACTGTAGTGCACCATGAAACCAAGTAAGGAGTACATTCTCCTGCCAAGGAGCAAGAGAAACTAGTTTGCATGGAGCTCTGTGATGCTGTGGGTACCCTAGCTAGGTTTTTCAAACCTAGCTCTACCAACTGAGAGCAAGAGAAAGCCAGGCCATAGTGTCAGCATCCCCTACTTAGCTAAAGGTGTGCATGATTTCCTGACAGATGTGAATAAGGCAAAACACCTCAGATTTCTCAAAATACCCTGCAACATATATGCAACACATACGTACGTAACCTTTTCTTAGCAACATAATTTTTTGTTTTCTCTCTCTCCTAGCTGAATTTAGTGATTTGTGTCCTGAAGGAAAAGGTTTCATTCCCACTGGAGAATCATCTTACGGGCTTCTTTCTCAGAATTACAAAGGTCAGTACTGACTTGCATTATGTTTAATTATTTCAGAAGTTCTGGTAGTTGACTAGAAATGTCAGCCAGCAATGTAAACATACTAATTTAAATTTTATTAGGTGATAAAAACAGTTTGTGATATGAAGCATTACTGAAAATCATCGTCTGACAGATTGTTAAGAATGCCAGTTATAGTCTTTGTAATATTCTGGTTTAATTTGTACTAAGCGCTATATACTGTGAGAGTAGCTGCTGACACCACAAACCTCAAATATTCATTTACATATGAAATATGAAAACCATCTTAAATTTGTAAATAAATGTATGGGGAGTTTGGAGAGAGAAGGAAATTCTTTTAAACATTAGACCTACAAGTTAGAGTGGATATAAAAACTGAAGAGAAGTTCAGCAATGGTATTTTCATTACAGACCTTCATGAAATAGTTGAACAAAAGGCTGTAGAGAAATATGAGTGATAGGAGTTAGTGCGTGTAAGCAGGAGGGAGCTAAGAAGGAAGAATGAGATTAGTGAAATTCCTTTTCAAGTCTGAGAAGTAGCTATCAATATTAATAATTTGTGAGATTAATTTTCCTTGGCATAAATACACGATATTTGTGTTAGCTAAAATAAAGTCAACATTTTATCTTTGGATTACTTAGCAGCTACAGGATCTTTAGAAAAGCATGTGTGTTAATGTATCTCTTCCTGTTGGAATTGCTGTTTTACAAGTCAAGGAGTAAATGTATAAAGTACTCTGTTCATATCACAAAAAAAGACCTTAACAGAGCCATAGTATCAGCTGGTTGATAGATAAGCATTTCTCAGAGCTGCTTCTAGCTAAATCACTTAATCTGTCAGACCTAATTCTAAGAGATGGCAAAAACTGGTGGGACTTGAAAGGTTTTGGGGTTTTTTCCTAACAATTGTTATGTGTCTTTTTTGAACTACCTTTCCTCACTGAGGACACTACAAGGTCGGTTTTCCTTTCGAGTTCGTGACTAGACCATGTTTCAGTTCAGTTCTCTGTCTTAGTAATGTTTTTTTGTGTTATCCTCAGCAGGTGTTTCTTTGCACCTGTAAAGTGCATGAGACATGGAATAGATACTAAAGGTTATAAGGTACCAATACCCAGATTAATTCAAACTAATGTGGGCATTTAAATGAGGTAACTCTTGTAAGACCTCCACTCTCTGGAGGTGTTGCTTTGTCCACCAACCTGCAATAAAGAACTAAGTGCCTTGGGGTGAATCCAGACCCAAGACTAATGGGAGCAGTGTTGGACAGACTAACAAGTTACATCTAGCCAAGTCAGAACACTGTCACAGAACTCATCTTAAAGGACTTACTACCCTCTGAGAGGACTTTTGTTCAGGGATTCCTTAAGTGTGCTGTTTATCTTTGCAGATCTAAGATATCTGTATATCTTTGCAATGTAGATTTAGGACATGCCGTGTGTACAGTATGTCCAAACGTGTCTCAGAGAAAGTCTGCTTTGTTTTTATTGTGCTATCTCAGGGCTGATAACATCTCTGGCTGCCATAAATACTGAAGTGAGGAAATAGTTCATCTGGAACTATCTTCCACAAATCCTTGCCATAATAAGACTTTTTCTGTTTTCAGTAAGTTTATTTTGTAATAACCTTAGGAATGGCACAATGGCCAAACAATTAATGGATAAGTACTTTTAGTAATATGACCATTACAGCATGCTGGGACATCTAGTCTGATCCTCTGTTACACTAACTCTTATGTTTCTTTTGCTTTCATCCACAAGCTTCTGCTTGTAGGAGCAACTCTTCATTTCTCAATTGGAAATAATTCAGAAGTGAACATATTCAGCTAGCCTTCCCTGACTTTACTCCCAGGCTTTCCCATTCTTCCACAGACATAAATCCATGTTCCACAGGAAAAAGCAGATGGTATACATGACATTTCTTACTAATCTTTTCATCGTTCTTGTTGCTGAACAGTCAAACTTAAAATATTTAATGTTGAAGTGGCTGGAAGACTGGCTATAAAAATAAATAGTTCTATAACACTTTCAGTACTTCCGGAAAAAGTAAACTTTTGAATAATTCAGCTTTGAAACTGCTGTACAGCTGGAAATTACACTCTGAGCTAAAATCTGTGTTGCCCCAGAGTAGATGGGGAGTAAATCTATAGGGGAGAATGGATTAAGATAACTGGTATTGAAAGGAGAATCACCTACTTTACATTGTGCTTTTTATTGCTATTTCTAATACCAGCCTCGCTTTAACAAACTATTCTAGGTAGGTCTAGTAAATGAAAAGTAGGTTTGGAAAAAGGAAGTGAATGGAATTCCAACAGCAACAAGTCCATAAATACAAGACTGGGGAAAAATATGTACAACTGTGAAAAGCTAGATATGAGCTGGCATGTATTTTCCATGAAACCTCCTTAAAACATTTAGCCCCATTTGAAAGTGTGGTAGATTCTCTTTGATAGCTGTAATGGGATCTATAGTAGTTTCAGCCTAATATCTAGCAACAAACACAGTTGGTCCTATGTGGTGGGAAGTATCCAGAGAATCTGTGCATATAGCTTTGAAAAATGAAGTCACAAGCAGTGCAGATATGAAGATTCCTACCCAGCACAGCAGAGTCATCAAACTGTATGGAAAGAGGAGAGCACTCACAAAGACCATCCACTGGCATAACTGCTTAGTTAGTTTTGTAATTAGATTGTGTGATTAAATTAGATCCATGGTGGGAACCCCCTGGCTGAAGCAAATTATACTGGAAAATACAGGCCGTATTTTACATCTGGTTTGTTTGGAGTGATACCAAAGGAAAGAAAGGGATGCTACAGATTCTTCCAGTCTTTGTGTGCCACAGGACTTATTCTGACCAAGGGAAAGGGAAAGTCATGGTTCACCAGTTTTTCTAGCTACAAGCACACCATAGCCTTCTACACCAGTTGTTTTTATCCAGTGCTCTTGGGGCCTTCTGTTTAAAGTGAAGTTTGCTTGAACAGAAAAGTGTAGAGGCTTTATTCTATCCTGATTCTCTGCGTGGCCTCATAGTAATTATGGTAACACAGCCTTTAATGTTTACTCCCCAGATGCTGATGAATGCCAGCTCTTTGGACAAGAAATCTGTAAAAATGGCTTCTGTTTGAATACGCAGCCAGGTTACGAGTGCTACTGCAAACAAGGCACATACTATGACCCTGTTAAGCTCCAGTGCTTTGGTAAGTTTATTGAAAGTGATCTTGTCACCATAATGGTATGCAGATGGGCAAAACAAGCAAAGTTGTACAGCAGGATTTCCATCAGAACTGCAATATTCCCAGCAAGGGGAAGAACACTGGGCCTCCAAACTCCTCTAGCAGCTTTTTAAGAGGCATTGGGTCATTTCCCTTCATTTCTGCTTGGCTGGGCAGCAATTCTGGCTGACATGGCAATGGCATGTAGAGCAGGCTTTGCTTTATTTGCTTCTTTTTTCAGCAAATTGTTCCCAGGAGTTTGCATCTCCAAAACAGCCTCTTGTGCTCTTCTGAGTGCGTAGGCAAGGCAGCACAAAGTGATCAGAAGTGACTTTCTCTTTGTATGCATGCTGCTTCTTCACTCTGCCAAAGTACAATTTAGCCTTCTGTTCTTTGTATATGTGGTGAGCAGTGGAATCCTGTATGTTGAAGCTCACCTTTCACTTGGTAAGTTTACTACAATAAATTAAATTAACAGAGTTTGGTTTTCAAGGACAGATATTTTCCACAAGGAGTTAATATGCATGTGAAATTACAGTTCAGGTCATCGATAAGTCCATTTTAGTCTGCACAACCTTGTATTCATGTGTTTCTGGTATTCAACTGAAAATTACTCATAACCATGACCCTGGCTTTTACTTTGTAAGCAGAAAACTGTGTATAACGTGCAGAATAGCATAATGAAAGGAAGTAATTTTTGCAACCACTGTAAGAGAGCCTTTCACCTTCAGATTCTATGATTGTTTTTTACAAAGGGTGAGGTTTTGCTGATTTAATGTAATTTATCCGAAGTAAAATAGCCTGCTCTTTCATTTGAGCTAAATTTCTGCTTTTCTTCTCCAAGATAAACTAAGAAATAGAACTACTGTGGCTAGGTAAGGTGATCCATTTTGATAAGCTTATGAAGGATCTCAGAGAGTATTGCCACCTCTAATGCCTGCTGGTACTGTCCTAAAGGGATAGGAACATGAGAAGTAGTTGCAACTGTGCTTGATGCAGGGTGTGCTTGATGCAGGGTATGCCTGACACTCCAACCCCCTCCCAGCAAGCCAACTCATCCAGATGCTCCCTAATGCTGGAGGACTAGAGGTCAGCATCCTGCTGATCTGTCCATCCTTCTTCATGGGCACAGGCAGAATTCTGCTGCCAGCAACTGGTATTTGTGGTAATTAACAGAAGGCATGCAGGGAAATCTGCTCCTAATATAGGAAAATAAAAACATGGATTAACACAATGCGACTACTTTGTGCTGGCTCTCCTTGATACATTTCCTTCCATTTTAAAGACACGGATGAATGTCAGGACCCAAACAGCTGTATTGATGGCCAGTGCATTAACACAGAAGGATCTTACAACTGTTTCTGTACACACCCAATGGTTCTGGACTCAACAGAAAAGCGATGCATCAGACCAGCAGATTCAAGTGGTATGATCCATTATACATATTACTGCAGTGAGTGCACCTCTGTGAGGTGGTGCTGACATGCCTACAGATCCTAGTAAGCTTAGGCTGGGTCATGCTTGGATGAGCTTGCTCTTTTGGAGGATTTTGGAAAGCAATGCTTGGGCCATCATCTGTTGATCCAGAAGGCATCGTGATGTAGGACTCCACAGGGCTCCACTTTACCAATGCAGATAGGAGATTGCTGGAAGTATTAATGAGATTGGGTTTGGGCTGGGGAGCCTTCAGCCCCCTGATTCACCAGCTTTGTGTCTGCCTCCTCCAGCCTTGTAGGTAATGTGGCACATCCTCTTGCTATCTTACTAAGACTTGGGTTTGGCTATGGGCTGACTCTGGAGATTCAGTTCGGAGTGAGTGACTGCTTCTAACAAAGCAAAGAATAAAACCAGGAGTAGCAGGGTATTGGAGGAAATAGCTGAAATTTTATCTGTGCTTTCAGCTACTCAATATTAATATTA
Source organism: Psittacus erithacus (assembly GCA_009867235.2). Classification (NCBI taxonomy): domain Eukaryota; kingdom Metazoa; phylum Chordata; class Aves; order Psittaciformes; family Psittacidae; genus Psittacus; species Psittacus erithacus. The sequence continues at coordinate 29,760 of WYDI02016227.1, forward strand.
TCAATTAATATTGAGGCTACATCAAACTCTCATTTTCAAGCTGTAGGCTGCAGCGTCATTGTTTGAGAGTTTTGCATGTTCTTTTAAATTCAGTAGACACTGATTTCAGGAATTATTATGAGATTCTTAGAAACATCTCAGAAATCCAGAGCATTATGCAGTCTGCACAGCTTTGTCTATGCCACACACATCTTTAAAAGAAATGTTACAATGGGTTTGATTACTATTGGCACTGTATAGCCATAAATCCAGACCTCTGGTCCCTGCAACTTGCAATGAATTTTTCTAAGATGCATTTGTGAAAGGAAATGGGAATACAGACTGAATGCCAGCTTTAGTCACTCCAAATTATAAGACTGATACTTTTGAGGAGTAATGTGGTCATCCTCTTGCCTGAAACTGTGGAAGAACCACAGCATTTCTATTGTTCAATCTTCAGTTAAACAAACCAAGAGCAGGGTTGTCCTTTGGGTTCATGTAAGATGTGAAGGGAATGCAAGGGCCCAAGGGGTCTTCTGTCCTGCGATACTGGCGCTGACACAGCAATGATCTCATCTAGCGCAAAGCACTCAAGCCTTTATCACACTTCCAATGTCCTCCCCAGTGCAGAGAAGCAGGAGGCAAGATGGTTCCTTTTCTGCCAGCAGAATTTGGAGTTGGTTGCAGAGGCCCACTGCTGCTCTTCATGGCTTGCTGTGGCAAGTTCTTAGTAGAAATAGGCATCTAAATGCTGTCACCTTTGCACTTTCACAGCTCACCATTTTACTCTTGATCTAGGTTTCAATTCTGTACTCACCCATGCATCAGTGCATCATGTGAAAATGCAGTACAGATAACGCACAGACAAAACAGAACCTTGGTTTGTGACAACATGTATTTTTCACTCTATGTTGGAACAAAATCAAAAACTTGCAGGTGTCTTTACAAAACAATTGTGCTGAGGTTTTTGCATTCCAAGTGGAAGATTAAATCTACAGTTCCTCTCCCTCCCATCAGCAGCGATCAGAGATTGCTAGGGCTAGGAGTTGTTCCTACTGAGATCTTTGTCAGAACTAGTATGCCTCTGAAATAGTCCAGCTTTCACAAAAATACATGTTTTTGTTAATGTTCTTAAGAACGTGACAGTAGTTCACAGCAGTATTCTGTCTCTAACAATAGCTGTAAGTGGATGATTAGGGACCAGAAGAGCAGATAAACAATACTTCTTCCCAGCACTCTCCCAGCCTCCAGCTATTTTCAGCTCAGGGGATTTCCTGAGCCTGATGTAATTTGTCTGTTTCATTACTCAAACTCTCTTCCAAGTATTTTTTCAGTCTCCCGTTGAGCTCTTGCAAAATTTTTGTTCAGCTCTGCCCCAGTTGTAAAAGTTCTTTCAGATGCCACTGACAGCAACATAAGAAAAGCGAAATAACAACTTATAAAGATTCACTCCATCCTTGGTGTGTTCCTCACATACTCACCTCTGTCTTAATACTGTTTTTTGTCAAGCTGTCTTAACTTCCATGGGAGCAGAACTGAATCAGTGTTAAGCATTCAGCGTTGACTACTGCTTTAGGAAGTTTATTTCGTGGGTGTCCAATCCAATGTGTTTTTAAATTGGCCTAACAGTGTCAAGTCAGAACCCTTTAAGATTTTTGCAAAGCTGAACAAAGGATGAGCCACCTCAAGCCTTAAATAAGGTCATAACTTCTAATTTTAAATTTGTATTCAGCAATGTGTATAAAGCTAAGTTCTTCTTCTAATCTAAGTTTAGAAAATTCTGCATTATGTCAGTATCTTTTTTTAAATAACAGCACTGCAGTGATGATCTAATACTGTCTTCTTCACCAGAACAAACTGAAGAAACTGAGGTCTACCAGGATCTTTGCTGGCAGCATCTAAGTGATGATTTTGTTTGTAGTCGACCTCTGGTTGGAAAGCAGACTACATATACTGAGTGCTGTTGCCTATATGGTGAAGCCTGGGGCATGCAGTGCGCACTGTGTCCTATGAAGGAGTCAGGTAAGGAAACGTACATGTCAATTCTTGGACTGAAATCTGAAATATTTAATCAGTTTAATCCCTTGCATTTATACTTGGGCTAATAACATAAGAGAGAACAAAAAAACCTAACCCTTCAAGAACTAATGGAAATTTTTCTCATTAATTAAAAAGAATTCATTACAGTCTACATTTTGAAAATGTAGCTGCTTTTATTTTTTGGCACTTACAGAACCCGTTTCCTTCAAGTGGGACTATAAGTGATTGGCAATTCAGAACCTTGGTGGAAACAGGAGGTCCTTTTAAGAATAGCAGTGTTTCTTAACATGCCTGACAAAAGCCATCTATGAAAATAGAGGCACAGTTTGTGTGCACACACACGCATGATACTCAACAGGTTACATAACTGTTAGATTTTTGTTGCTGGTGTTGTAGTTGAACTGTACTAACTTCTCTGCCCCATATAAACTTCTCCAAGGCCTAGTCTGGATGTAGCTTTTTTACTACAAATGTCTCTTTCAGTAGTATTGTTTTCCATATATGAATATCGTGCTACACTAGTAAAGCATTTTATTCATATCATACCTCTTTTTTTACTTGGCCCTGTGTTACTCTAACTGTAACATTAGGGGTAAAGTGGTACATGTTTTACTTGTAGGAAGTTAAAACTATAGAGAAGCTCAGTGAAGCCCTAACATGATTGTTTGTGTCTACCTGAGTTTTACATATTTATAATTTACTGCAAGGTCCCTGAACCTGTTCTTATATATCTTTACTTTTCTGAGTTTGCTTTGGAAGTGCAGCAACTGAAAAAAGTGCCCGGTTTTGATGATGTTGACTGGAGTAACTTCTGACTGATGCTTACCCCAGAAGGCAACTGAAGAATTAAAATAGGGCATGACAGCAGCTTGATTTGTAAGATACGGAAATCTCTGAAATGTCTTTGTCAGAACAAATCTTACAGGAGGACATTCCCAGGCAGTGAATTACTACATCTGCTAGAATAACAACTGCAATGGAATGAAATATAATAGTAAAAAAAAAATATGGGCAATAGCTAATAACAAGAATTGTTGCTATGACCTGGACCTTCTCAGGCGGAAAGATAGAGAGAATGAAGGAAAGCTGTTCCTGGTGGAAAGAGTTAAGGTAGGCTTGAGACTTCTGAATATTTCTAGCTAGCTACATTTAAAGCAGGATAAATCTGAAAAGGATCAGAGAGGACTACCAAGATGGTCAGGGAATGGAGAACCTGTCTGACAAGAGGAGCCAAGCCTATATGCAGAACAAAGGCTGTAAATGGTTGAATTCTTCTACAGCAGAGTCATGAAGGATTCCTACAAGCTTTTAAATTAAACAGTGTTGATGTGAGAAAAAAATTGGAACAAGTTCAGTCTGAGCATATGTAGACTTGAAATTAGATGGATTTTGATCATTAGGACTGCAGGATTCCAGAGCAGCAATCCTGTGACAACAGTGGGGTACAGATCCCAACTACTCTGAAGAAACTTAAATTCATTTTAGAAATTACATGAAGGTTCCTGATGGATAACATGCTAAACATCACTTGGATGACCCTCAGTCAAAGCTGATGAGTGTTATGTTGGATCATAAAATCCTTTTGAAATAAAAATTATCTTAAAGCTGGAGGGAGAAGGATTTTAATTAATATGCATTGTAAAGTATCTGCTTTAACCGAAACTACAAGGCATACTTTGATCTCAAATATTTTAAATCATCCTTATAGATTGGAACACAGCTAAAAAAACCAAAAGCACATTGAATCTTTATGATGTCAGAACAAACATGCAAGCTTACATTTCTTAGTGGAGGTGGTACATGCTCATTTGTCCTCACACACAAATGCACACACCCACATAGAAACCTGGAAGATTTTCTCTGGTTTCAGGAACATTTACCAAGAAAAATTTAAAGCTGACTGAACTAAATAAATGATTCATTTGACATGTCTTTAGTTTGTAGTACTTAAAGTGATATCATTGGCTTGAGAGAGTGCTTTCGCACCTCTGGGCCAGGAGGTCACAGGTTCAAGTCCTGGCGGGGGAACTAGGAATTTCTCCACTATTAAATACTTGTGTATTGTGTTGGCCAGATTTACAACTGGAAGTGTTTGCTTATTTCCCAAGTTAGGGGCATTCTGAAGATTTGTAACACATCTTAAAGAAGACCTAGGGATGTGAAAAGTGTTATCAACTGAAAGATTTTCACCATAAAATGGGCTGGATCACAGAACAGGTCATTTGCTTATCTGTGGTTTCCTTTTGCCATTTTTATGCTCCTCTTGTATTTGAGGATCTAGATGCTGCACTGGGAAAGAAGGAAATACAGGCCTACCACCATAAGTGATACATTTGCAAGTTCCTTCTATAACAAACTCATGCTTTATTGAAAGAATCTCTAACTTTTGTGTCCCAGCTTGTCTTCAAAGCAGTTCCATTTTTCATTACAAGATTTAAAATTCCTGTTTCAGTAGCATCCAGCATAAGATCAGTGGGAAGATAGAGAACTACTGTAAAAACTGATCCATATAAATGAAAAAAGAAATCTGGCCTTTCATCAGCAAGAAAACAGAATTTAGGTAACTACTACTAAGTGCTTGATCAAACAAGCTCCACTGAAGATGACACTAAACAGTCAGAGTCCGACACAAAAATAAGTAGCACCCGTTGAAGTATTGCAACTGAACAACATCATCTTAACAACAGTAAGACTCATATGTATTTTGATAACAGTATCAAGGAGCAAACTCCAAATACTAGTATCAAAGTCCTGGTCAAAATAGTGCAAACATGAACTGTAGTGATGTGATTGAGGACATCTCACTTGTATAAAGAATTTGTGGGGCAGGCCTTAGAAGCAAAGGAAGCAAAGACAGATTGCCTTCAACTATGTTGTCTCTAACATTATGATCATATGATATCATCATATTACAGAAAAAGGTTTTCAAAGATTGCGTCAAACACCAAGATATTAACTACTGAAATGTATTCTCTCTGGGCTCATTGTGGTGTTAGGCTGTCCTTGCCCAAAGAACAATCAGTAATTAACCTTAAGAAACCACTGTGGTGTTTGAGATTTGTAATTTGCAGTCTGTATTAATTGAACAGTTGAGGAAAATTAGAAAACTGGGGACACTTCTTTTAGATAATACAAACAAAACATTCTTTCTGCATTGCACCCAACCCCCTCCAAAAAAAAAAAACCAAAAAACCAACCAAAACAAAACAAAAACACTACCAAAAAAAAAAAAAAAAAGCCCAACAAAAAAAAACCCTGTTGGATGACCTGCCTTCAGAAGTTCTGCCTCCTTGGACAATTTAGTGTTAGTGCCTCAAGACCAAATTGTCTCTATCCAGAGGCCATCCTCTAGTAACTGGCATCAGGACAGACAATGATGAGTTTAGCAGCTGGGTCAAAATATCCATGCTAGAAAACAGAGAACTGGCCAAGACTAAAAAAATGTGGAATCTAAAATAAGGGCAGATACATCTCATGTTAACCTGGACATGTAGCACCTGAATTATAAACCTGCTAAGCTTCCAGAAGCTCCTGTAACCCCCTTATGGCACTGGAGTGGATTTTAGACAAGGTATATTATTACAGGACATAGGAAATTTGAAGGGAGGAGATAGAAGTAACAGCTAGAAAATGTTTAGTAAGGTGATGTGCCAGAGTCAGTGTGTAATTTAGGGAGACTGTTTATTTTTGTATTTGTAAAATGATCTTCTTGGAGTTTGTTATTTCAGCGCAGTCCCACCTTGACTTCAGTAACACATTAGGATGCTAGAAAGGTGGAATTATGTGCCCCTGAACCAAAGATATGCCAGTCTGTTAAGAAGGGTGCTTTCTCCCTCTTGCAGCTGGCTGCCTGAAGAAGTTTTAATATAGAAAAAGGGGGTAAGGAAAAACTGGGACAGTTTTTTAACAGATGTTACAATACCATTCATTGAGAGAGGGCAGTGTGTTACATTACTACAACCAAGAACTTGGTGGTTGTCTGACTACTGGGATAACATCATGAACACATTCTTAGGCAGCTATAAAGGATGCCAGCATTCAGTTTATCAGCCTGCTTATTTGTATAACCTTATAGACACCTTTTTTACTGCAAGTTTTAAATGCTAGTATTTTGTGGGTTTTTAAGGAACCACTTTATGTTTAGAAGATGCGCAGAAAGGAAGATGGTAGAACTCCAGTCAGTAAGTGTTACAGAAGTTCTGTGGGTTAGAAGACACATAAAAAACTGCTGAGGCCTTAGGTTATACTTGAAGTTTCTCTTTATCTCCACCTTAACATTTGCAAAGCTCAGACTAGGAGAACACCAAGGGTAGTGGGTAACATGAATCTTCTGGAGTGCTGTATAATGTAGGATTTCTTTTGGCCAGTTTCATATGGATGTTTTTTATACAGAAACCCACATCTGTGCTGGTCCCCCCAGTTTCCCCTTCCCTCAAGGAAGAGAAATAGGCACCCTACATGTAGCTGTTGAATTCTACCCCTTCTGCCAGAACAGATTGTTTGACTGTGTTTTTGTTGCAAGGAACTCTGTATCCTTTGTAAACATTATGAGTTAGTTCTGGGCTGAGCTTCCATATTATGAGAGCATGGTGTTCCCTTCAAGTCCTGACTTATGTTAGTCATGAAGATCTGGAAGTACAGGGGAAACCATTGTGTGCAAAGGATGTTTCCATCTGTCTTCTTTTGAGATCATAAAAATCAGCAGGGGGACACTGGATTCCCTTCTGGAGACCACTGCATTTGCATTTAGGATGGCATTGTGCCTCCTTCCTTTCTGGTAAAGACTGGACAAATGGATTATCTCTTGAGCTTAGAATACTACAGTGATTGGGCCTTGAATATTCAAATTCTTATGCTCAGTTGTGCAGATTTTTGGCTGCTTTCATTTCTGTTGATGAAGATTCTCCGTGCTTTTTACAAAGTTTAGAAGAGACATGCAGAATAGCCTGGGAATGGTTTTCCTCATGGAACCTCACATTCCTTGTATACTTACAGTATACATGGGGGTCAGCTTGGAGACAAAAAGTCATTTGCAAAGTTGTGGCAGAAACAACCTGGCTCTTACTACAGCTTTTAAGTTCTACCTTGAGTAGTAGAAGATTGTTTTAGGAAATTTGAGCAGCATTAGTTGAGGAACAAAAGGTGAATACCAAGAGGTTTTGAAAGAATCAGGCTGGTAATTACATTTCCTCAGAGACTGCATATAGAGTATCTGCATGTGAGGATATGAATATCCTTCTTAACTCATGAAAAAAATCCTTTAAGACTGGTACCCTTCCTTTTTTCTTTAGCACCAAGAGTTGTAGAACGTACGTGAATGCTGTCCATGACAAATCTCAGCATCTCTTCTTGGAAGATGTCAGTAAAACTATATTAATTGTCAAATAGCACAATCTAAATATAGAGCAGAAATATCTTCAGCTTTGGTTCACAGATGATGCAGTCTTCTAAAAGAGCATAAACGTAACCAATTCAGACTGACGTCTAGAACCTCTAGTTGGGAAGGGCCATATATTACATGTTATAAATGCTTTCTTGGCTTTGTCCCTCTCTCCAGTGAGTTCTTCCATGGCGAAACTATTGAATTCTTAAATAATTTGAAGGAACTGCCTTGGTGTTGATAGCTTGATATCTTTGGCTCCTTTTTTGTGTGTGATGGTGACAATTCTGAGGAGCTGGAACAGAAATAAAGCTTGCTTTATGGGCAGGAGCTAGGACTGGCTTTGGTGCAGCTGTTTCATGGTTACATCAGGAAAAGCTTTTTTGTATAATTGTTTTAAATGCAAATATGAAATATGCAGTATGAAATAAGGAATAATTATTATAAGGAATAATTTTTTCTGACTAGAGAATTTAGGATTTTTAGGTCTCTGGGTACAAATAAGGTCCACACAGGCTTGTGCAGTTACAACAACTGCATATGCAAATTAGATGTACATTTGCACAGCTGCACTTAGGGTAACAAGCACCTATAAGCCAGTCAGTCCATCCAACTTGTGTTGTCTCTGTCATTCTGTTTTTCATCACCAGTTATGGCTAACATCTGTGCCAGTACACTTGTGCATCTAGCTGTAATCCCCCAGCACGCTTGTTTTGTATGCAAACATATGACTTAAATAATGTCCTTTACATTTTTGAAAGTCTGCATCAGCTTCTTTTTATAATGGCTATCCTAAGTTATACAACAAGCTGTCTCAATAATTCATTTGCCACTTATGAGGAAAAACGTAGAAACACATGAAGCAATGTAGACAATTGTATTAAAAACACAAGTCTTTTTTCCTCTTGAACTGCAGTTGTATTGTCCCTGATCACAGTCAGGAGAGAGTAAGCAGAGAAAATAAATCTATATAGAAAAAGGTTTTAGTGTTATGAATTACAGAATTTACTGGGTTTTTTTACTTTACATGAAAGATTCTTTTGAAAGTGAGCATTAATTTCTGTGACAACTAAAATGTTTTTGTCATTCAGGGGTAGTTACACATTTTCCCTTGCTCTCTGTCCCCTTACTGACTTCTTGGTCTAAGTCTCTTGCTGCCATCTTCCTAGGGCAAGATCATGCTGTTTTCTCATTTGTGTATTTGCTGCAACTTTTTGTGCACCTATCATGCTTTTACCCACAAATCTTAGGGCACTGTGTTCATTTAGTTCCCTTCCCTGGAAAACAGTGACCAGCATTCAGCACAGTGACCTGAAATATACTATTTTTAATTTAAACTGTAGGAACTTAGCACAGTAATGGGAAAAGCTTAAAACAACAGAAATTGGACATACGCATCCATCTTGCCGTAACTTGCTCTATCCCCCAGAGGGGAACTCTGATGTGTTCATTTTTCTCAGACATCCAAGAATCTAATTTACCTTACTTCAAAATACCAGTTCTCATGATCTTTCCAGAATGTGCCCCCCTATTACTGGTCCTGAATTTCTACTGCTGGTTCCTTAGGTGGGTTGCTGTTGATCTCCTTAGGTTTATTGCCTGAGCACCTAGTAACTGAATCAACACATTACAAACGAGAGATAAAGTCTATTCTACTTGGACATCTAAAAAGAACATGCAGCATTAAGAGGCTGTTACAGTTAATTTCAAATCATCACAGTATATGTAGCAAAACAATGATATAAATTATATATAAGGAGGACTTTAGAGTGACTCAAGACTATTTAAATGCTCTGTCAGTTTTTGTATAAAAGCTCTGTATACAATTAATGTAGAAACTATTAAAAAGTGTATTAACAAATGGTTAATTAAGCATAATAGGCTTCAGTGGGTTAATAGATTATTAGTTGTAAGTACAGCCTTGTAGAAGACCTTGATATAGTTACAATCTCTTGTAACAAATACTAAGTTTACAGTATTCCCTAAAACAGCTCTTCATCATTTTGTAACCACTAATTTACTTATAATGAGAACTGAAAATGCAGACATACAGAACTTGACTGGCAAAGAACCAGTGTGGCAGGAAACAAGTTTCTGTTGTCAACATTTCTTTATTCTTCTTTAGACAATAAACAACTTTGTGTTGGCAAACGTGCAGTACAAAATATTCTTGCACAATCTTCAAACTACCCAACTCTCGTGTTCACCAGAGCTCTGTGGCTTTTCAAATGTTCTGACTGCTGCCTACGGAAGAAAAAGATTATTTGTACCACCAGTATCACTAAGGGCAAAATTAGCTCTGTGTAATCTGAGAAGCCAATGCCCAGGTCAGTCCTTCCCATCAGATCATTCATGTGGAAGAAGCAGTGTTCTGTCAGACCTGCTTGACTTGTCTCCTTACCATTCACTGGCTGGTTTTGTGTGGTGGTTTCTTCCATGCAGGCCAGATGAGCTAGCATTTTGTGGTAAAGCATGGGTTTCCTCTGCCAAGAACATTTATGTGCATCTGTGAGAAAGTGCTTTTGCACTTCTGCACAGCTTTTCTCTGTGTACATATCAGTGAAGGAGTCAGAGATGATAACCTGCCCTCCCCATACATAGATGTTATCTGGAGTTAGATGTGCGGAAAGAAGAATGGGGTGTTTCAGTTTCTATGCCAGCTTTTAAAATTATGTTTGTTATTGTACTGTCTTGGTGGGAAGCTGTGCATTAAGGGATGTAGCTAACATTTGCTATATTCTCTTTATTTTCTTATGCTGGCTTTGTTTCATGTACGAACTGAAACAAATGTCTTGGGCAGTGTATTTTTTCATCTGGGAGAAGAGAGGGTTTTTTAATATAGTAATTACTTTATATATATTCTGAAGGATTACAGAAATCACCTTGCACTTGAAGCAGGTGAGACTTGCAATGAATTTGCAATGAATTGTGAGTACATTCTGCAGAGTCGGACTGGCATCCATGACAGTTCTGGATGTGCACAGAGCAGTTTTGCCTGTACTGTACAGTCTTATGATCATAAAGAACCAAGTTGTTGACCACACAATTTAAACAGCCTTTTTGAACACTTTATTTTCAGTACCAAAAAAAAAATCATTCAGGTGAAGGAGATCCTACCTGTGAAAATAAAATTACAATGCTCAGCAGCAAGTGGAGCTGAGCTTTTCACTGTCTAGAGGCAGTCTGGATTTATCCAACTATTTGCTGTCTGGGACAGTTCTACACAGCATGAGGTTTCTGGCTCTGCAACCATCTGTAATTCTTGGATTTTGTATCTGCTTAGGGCTTTTTTTCCTCTCTCTCTTTTCGTGGTTTTCTTTCCTGTCCTTATTCTGCCCGATTCTCAGAACAGCAGGCAATCTTCACAGAAACAGATGCTGAATAGTCTGTAGCAACAGCAAAGGGTACCTGGATTGCTGTATTTTAACAACATTTCTATTTTGAAATAGATTGTTTTGTATATATTTTAGTAAATGTCAATGGAAACAGAGGTGACACAATAAATCAAATAAAAGAATCAAACTCAGCATCAGCATTTCAAACATGGACTTTGGCATCTAAAATGAATAGTTGCTTTGGTCTGCTTCAACTTCTGTAGTCTACCTATCAGAGAGAGGCAGAAAATCAGAGTATAACTATTTCTCCTGTGTATTTCCCCTTGCCCTTTAAGGTCCACAGCCAGGAGACTTTGAACAGCAGTTATACTTAAGCCTGTGGTTTGAGGATAAAGTTTGCAGATGAGTATGGGCTATTTTAGGATTTTTCATTCTGTGATTTCTGCAAGTTGGCTGAAAGTGCCAGAAGTATGGCCCCACCTGCTCCACTTTGCTTTTTTTAGGGTAGTTTCTGCTAGCAGCCATGCTGATCTGGGATAGCCTTTGTTCCACCAGAATGAGTGTAAGCATGGACAGCCCTGGAGAGCGGTGCATTGGCAGCGGACTACACAGCATTCCTTTGCTCTCACTTACTGAATTGCAGGCCAGAAGAATCTGACCCATAACTTTTTGTACCGTTATTGACACAAGTCTATCCCTGGTGATATCCCTATTATGACTTAACAGTCTGTATTTGGCTCATTAACATTTTAATGACATTCTTCTTGAAGAGAGTGCTTAGAGCAAATTGCAGTTTGTGGTGTTTCTAGGAAGGTAAGTCTATTTCCAGCTAATATGAACCACAGCTCCCTGGGACTAATGTAATGCAGCCTGTGTTACAAGTGTGATTAGTTTTATATCCTATTTTCTTTCCTCCCTCAGAGGATTATGCCCAGCTATGCAACATCCCTGTTCCAGGATCTCGACGGCCATATGGACAAGATGCTTTGGTTGACTTCGAGGAGCACTACACTCCAGAAACTAATCCATACTTTGTAGAAGACCGTAAGCAAGTTTCTCTTATGTAAAATACTTTAAATGAAGGTTGTAACTTGGATTATTGCCCTGTAGCTGGCTTCATTCTTCTGTTTGCCTCTGAGTAATGTGGCCTATTTATGTTTTAGTTATTCCTGACACTAGCTTTCAGTCAGGTGTTCTGGTTCAAGAGCCAGTATAAGAGTCCAGTTGGGCTCAGGCTACAATATTATTTTTTAATATAGTGCAATAGTTTGTGTCAAGTGTACTAGATTCGTGTTTACGAACAGATTTACACCTAAGGGTCAAAAAGATTGCCAGTTTTCCTTCTCACAAATTAATTTTCCTTTGGAGCATAGGACAGATTTTTTCAGAGTGCATTTAGTTTAAAAGGGAGAAAAAGAAATCCCTTCAGGCCAGCTTTCCATGATTTTCCAGCAGAATTTATATGGGAAATGGAGACCAAGCAAGTTGCTCTTGCTCAACAGAGAAGATGTAGAACACAGTATGATCAGACAGTATGCATGCATATAGCTTTCAGGCTAGATGGAATGGCCCACCAAGCAGGATATGAGGAATTGTGTACAGCAGCTCATGTTATACTTGAGGAGGAATATGAGGGTTCTTTATGAGTCTGGCCAAGCAAACTGTGAAGACCTGTGGGAGAGGAATGCTCACAGATCTCAGCATCTTCCTCAAGATCAGCCATCCTGTAAAGGTCCAGTATATTTCATCACAGTTTTAGACAAGAAAAGTGGAAGTATCAGAAGGGACTTGTAACTTCCTGTGCTTTATAAAGATGGCCCACAAGTTCCTCATTCCCAAAGTGCTTCTCCTGTACCAGGACTTATTTTTAAAATAACAGTAATAGGTCAGAATGGGGCAGGAGGATTACAGCACGCTATTAGAAGGGTGATGCGCATTTCTTGTGTACGTTGCACTTCATATATTTATACCGAACTACACAGATCAGGTTAATGAGGTCTTTTCTCTTTAGCATCCAAATGACCTAGCTCTACACAGAATTGTATAATGTCTTTTAATATTCAGATGATTTTACTTAAACAGTACTGAGTGTTGATGCTTAACTGAAATGTCACGCAGATGGAAACTACCAAACACAACAAAAAGCCCAGAAAGATGGCTGGGTAGCAAATATGATAGATAAAATACTGAGTGTGGAAGAAGCATTTTGCAAGTTGTATAAGCCATGGTGAATAAATACAATAAAATTGTGGACAGTTTTTAATTCAGAGCTAAGTCCACTGTCTTAGGCACAGAGGCTTAAGAGATCATGCCTCTTGCTCCCATCCTATCACTGAGTCAGATACAGTGGAAACCAAATACGTAAGAAACCCCAGAACACATTCTGTCCTGATCAGAGGTGTATTCCTTGACAGATACAGTTGCCACATGTTTAGGGCATCAAAAACATCAAGGTCACAGTCCTGCCACAGTCTGTATGAGGAATACAAAAATACCTCCCATCCTGTGGCAGGTCCATACACTTAAGATATTACGTTTGTCATCTGTGTGCAATCAGCTTCCACAGAAACAATACACGTTTGAATTACAACCCAGGTCCCATCCAGCTGGTTTGAAGTATTTTGTGTAGTTGAATTTGCTGTGAGTGATAAATATTTTGGGTGTAGCAAGTTAAAGTTACAACATGCTGTATTTATAACAGGAAGAGAAAAAAGTACATCTATATGTGTGTACATATATAGGTACTATATGTGTGTACATATATATGTACATGCATATATATGTAGATATATATTACATGTCAAATATGATGCCTTTTCTTTATTTAAAAAAATAGCTGTGTTGCAGGGGGGAATATTTCCCTTTCTTGGCACTATTTGTTTTTTAAAGTAGCAAAGGTCTTAATTTTGAACGACTCTCATCAGCTTTCTACAACCTGTATTGGAAATTAAACTCGGTCAAGTTTCTTACTCCATTGTTACCATATATCGCAACAGCTTGCTCAGTATCCTCAGTATTATTGCACTGAAATGTGATTTACTGGGTTCGTTGAGAAGATTGTAATGTTTCCTAGTTAATGTACACTTGTATACGTCCTATGTATTATATATGTTCTTGAGATGTGGTGTATGTCAGCAAGTATCCGTTACATTGTGCTCAGCGTCTCCAGAATTCATTCAGTGTTAAGACTGACCACCATGATCCTTACTAAGAATCCCACTCTGCTAGAGAAAATCCAGGATAGAAAAAAAGTATGTAGTTAAAGAGAGGGGGAGTGGAAATGAAACTACAGAAGTTAAATGGAGGATGATACAGAAAGGACAGAGTAGGAAAGGCAAAGCAGGGCAAGAGAAAAAAGGCGCCTCAAGAACCAAGACAGGATGGTGTAAATAGAGAAAGACAGGAGAACAAGCGCAAGGAAAGAGAGAAATTCATATTCCTAGGTAGTTTTGCAAATCTACATATCACAGCTGTTGCAACAATCTAAATCAGTAAATGGGGTTTAGATAAACCAGTGGTTTGTTTGCACAGTCACTGTATTAATTATATGTTATGGGGCAGATGGGGAGGCGTATCCTACTCTATTCCACTCCAGCTCCAAATTCCCCTCCATTTCTATACTATATATTAATTATGCTGGTAAACCTACAACTCCCAGACATTCTCAACTTTTCTCTCAAAAGTCTTTTTGATGTGATGGGCTGCCATCTGCAGTCCTGTAATATCACTGCTTCACGAACAGAAAGCTAGTGAAAAAATATTGTGTAGGACTAACAGGAACAATTTAGTCCTAGAGAGAATCTCTAAACACATAAAAAGTCAAATAACTTTTGACATATATATCCTTCCTTATGCATAAAAGCATGACTGTCAAAAAAGCCCTATGACAGGGAGCACAAAAGGCATTGTACAAGCCACTCAATACAAAGACAACTCTTTAGCTTTGACTACTTGCCACCTAGAATTATGGCAAGGAGCAATTGGTAGATTATAGGTATTTGTACTGGCACCAGTCATGGAAGTACAAGCCAAAGGGTTGTTAACCAAAACCACAACAGGAAAGCAGTTGCTGATTTCTTCTTACTTTCCTTTAAGGCAGTTGAGATTGAATTTTTTTTTTTATTTTTTTTTTTTAATTGTTTGGTTTTTTTCATATGTTTTCTTCTGGAGAAATAAGAATGCAGCTCTCCCCCATACCCTGACCTTATTTTTCTAGTATATTGTTGTAAGGAACTTTTATCCCAAACTTCACTACCACTTCTTACCTTTGTTTCCATAAAATTTGATACACATAACAATTCAAAGTGCTATTAAGAAAACACTCATTTATCCTATAAAAAAATGCACTCTCAAATTATGCAGTTTCCTTTACCAAAAAAAAAAACCAAACCCACAGACTTTTAACTCAAAAACTTAAAGATTTCACAAAGTTATTCAGTTTTCATCTTGAAACGTATCAAAGTACTTTTCTAGTGCTTTTAAAACTCCAGATGGTGCAGATCTGCTAAAGCTGACCTATTTTCTGCAAAGTCAAGTCATATTCCAATGAACTTCTGAGAGAATTTCAGACTCCCACTATGCATTTGGTTATATTGCTTCAACAGCTCTGTAACTTACTTTTTTGCAATGCTTTCTCCACCAAGGTTTTCTGAACAGCTTTGAGGAGTTACAAGCAGAGGAATGTGGTATACTGAATGGATGTGAAAATGGCCGATGTGTAAGAGTCCAAGAAGGCTACACCTGTGACTGCTTTGATGGTTATCATTTGGACACGGCCAAAATGACTTGTATTGGTGAGGACAGTGTGTTACTTCATCATCTTCTGTTTGTCTGTCAGTTTACTCAGTCACCTAAGGAGAGGCTGGAACAAAGGGGGTTAAGAGATTATCACTGAACTGCGTTACAGATGCCAACTTTGATTTACTGCAGAGGCTAGTGAATATTGTTACAGAAATACTTATGTTTGCATTCCTCAGTTCATCTTGGTCATTACAGCTGTGTTCAGCTAAGAGCCTAGAAATGAGCAGACACATTTTTGTAATGACACGTAAACTAATATCAACGATTTAACACTAATAGATGGAATAAGTGTTTTTCAAAGGCTTTAGTGAGCTAAGAGAATGGAACTGGATCCAGAGCAGAAGAGTAATTTCAGGAGCATTATTTAGAGTGGTTGAATCGCCTAAATATGCAGATAACCACTTGGTGGGGTTTGGCCTGATTCTCCCTGATTTCATCAACAGACTCAACTATTCCTTTCACTCTCAAACTAGTATATCTCCACAGCTACTTAACCAGAACATCTAATGACTATGTCTTCAGTTAAAACAACAAAGCGTGGGAATGGCACGTGTCAGTAAAAGATGAAGCAAACAACACCCCTCAGTGTACGAGCCTAGTAGAAACTGTGTGTGGGTATTTCAGTTTAAGGTCTGTGCTAACTTTCTTAGCATTATGCTTCGTAACCCACAGCTGAGGTCTCCCAGCTGTATCATGTTAAGCTGCCTGCATGCCTTCTAATCTTTAGGACTTCATGGCAAGCTGGTCTCCTTAGCGAGAAAAGATGTAGCTCCTGTGTATTTCAAACCAATGCTGCACAACATTGAGTGCAGGCAATTTGCTGTTCGCTGTTACTCAGTTGATGACAACAGTTCCTAAAGTATTTAATTTCTTAAAAATATAGATATTATGCTAAGAACTTGGAGCGTCTTTCTTATAGGACACTTTTCAGTCATCAGCTAAAAACCTGAGGTTTTAATATTTAGTATTTTATAAATTATTAAATTTTTGGTCTGCAGCTTAGGCTAAGTTTGAATTTTGTAATTTAACAATTTAAGACCATTTAATAAACTATTCATTTCCTATGAGAACTTCCACCTCTTCCCAACTCATCTGTACTGCCTTTGACCCAGCCTACTTTCACCTGATCTGAAATGAAGATAAAGTTCTGAGTGTATTCATGCAGCACATTCTACTCCTGACAATACTGGAAATAAATGAGTTTTACCTACACACCAGACTTAAGTACTTGTCTTTTGATGTCCCCTTTTTGCAGATGTGAATGAGTGCAACGAGCTGAACAACAGGATGTCTCTCTGCAAGAATGCCAAATGCATTAACACAGAAGGTTCATACAAGTGCTTGTGTCTCCCAGGGTACGTACCTTCAGACAAGCCAAACTACTGCACACCACTGAACTCAGAACTGGACAGTGAACTGGAGTAGAGGAAAATATCCATATCCTAAGCCCATATACTCTGCACTGTATAAAGAAAAGGAAGAAAAGTATTTAAATTGAGAAGAAGAAGGCACCAGTGTAGCAAATGTAAGGGGAGAAAAGCATTAAAATGTGTCAAAGGTGAGACATGATGGGCTGATTGTATGTCAGCTTTGCTGAAGTGACAGACCAAATGGATACATTGCTCTGTATGAAAGAAACAATCAAGTATATAGTGTGTTCATATGAAAAAAATATCTTTGAAAATAATCAAAAACAGTGCTATTATTTTAAACAGAAGAGCTTTGGTTTTTCGGTTTGTTTTGTTGTTTTGTTTTTGTTTTACTATTGCTTGATTAATTTGGCATTTAAATAGTGATGGAGATATTTTATATTACTATGTCATTTTTTGATTGTTCAGTTCCTCGTCTACTGTTTCTTTTCAGATCTTTTTTCTGATCAGTACAAATTCTATGATACAGATATTTTTAGGCCATTTTATAAGAACTGTTACACAGGGTAATGCTCCTCCTTCTCTGGAACATTGGTCAGTGACTTCTTTTTCATTTGCTAGTTGCCTGCCCTGTGGAGCAGGCACCATTTGTTTTCAAATGTTTATATACCTTGGCGAAAAGTCCTTATATTCATTTTGTATTCTGTATCGTTGTTACTGCACTTAAAGTCTTTAGAACCTTTCTTGCCAAGTTCAAAGCTGCTAGTGGACAACATTGGATTCCTTTTGTACATTAAAACAAAAGATTTTAGCTCACAACTGTATTGTAATGTGTAAATTGAACACAAGAGAGATCTTGTATGATTACCCTAACATATTAAAGCTGTATATTAAAACTCAATAAAAATAACCTTTTTTTAGAAAAAAAAAACTATTTACTAATTGTACGCATTTTTTGATTGGTGTTTATGTTACAAGAATCAACCCCTCAGGGGTTTACAGTACTAGAAGTAATATACTTTGCAACAGTTATGGGGAGTTGTCTGGCTGGTTTTTTCCTTCTCATGCTGTTTTAATAAGACCAGAATCTGAATCAGTTAATGCTTGAAGTTGGGCTTCCAGAGGGAAGATTTCAAACACAGACCTATGGAAACTGTTTGACTTGGAAGCTGATTCCCATGGAATTTTTCTTCTTCCCTGTTTCAGGCATGATTCCCACTAAATCTGCACATAAGGCTCTTCAGTATCATGGCCTGGTTTTCAGAAACTACTGAAGAGAAGGGGGAGAATTTACTTTCTTGATGAACTGTACCATCAGCTCTATTTTTCAGTAGAAGGAGAGAAAGAGATTAGGAGACTGACAGATGTTTCCCTTTGTCCTTCTCCAGAGTGAAAGAATTTGCTTTGGAAATCCCAGAACAGGTCCTTTTGATATTTTCCAAGTGAAACATTTTTGCTGTGCCTTTTAGACCTGCCCTGCATTAAAAGGAAAAGGATAACAGGAGACTTCAAGAAGTGAGTCAAACTGGGTCCAACTGTCCGAAAATGAGATTTTTATTTCTTGTTTCACCAGAAAAAAAAAAAAAAAAAAAAAAAAACAAAAAAAAAAAAACAACAAAAAAAAAACCCTTTTTTTGAATTTGAATAAAATTTCTTTTCCAATATTTAGGTCAAACAAAAAATATCATAAGTTGTATTCTGTTCAGTACTGTGCACTCAGTAGATCTTATTAAAGCCTAGGAAAGATCTTATTAAAGTGCCTGTTAATATGCAGAAGCATCTGTCCTTCCCAGGGCCCCTTCTCTCTATCTGTTGTAATTTGACACTATAGGAGTAGTGAAGATATTGCAGGTTTAAGATCTGATTGTATGTTAAAATACAAGATCTTTAAGGAAGAGACCCTCTGTAAGTTGCCCAACTTCCCTGACTTTTCTAGAATTAAGCAGGAGAGGGGTGGAGGGCCAGTTGCTCGTCAGCTAAAAGAGGTGCACTACAAACAGTAGAGCTGGTTTATAATTAAAAAAAATAATAATTCTTGCTTTCCTGCTGTGGTTAAGAAGGAAGAATGGTCTGGTCTTGCTAGGGAATTCTGTAACTACAGAGCTCTTAGTTGTCCCATTTAAGGTTAATCCTATGATCTAATAAAAACCACAGTCACAGTTACAACCTTTCACTGGGTCTGCTTTCATCTGTCATGAAAATTCATAGACAAGACAGGGCTCCCCCCAATCCCACCTCCAGACACCCTCTTCCTACTTCAGTCACCTCTGAAAACAGCATAGGACCAACAGATGCCATTGCAATTGGCACTCCAGCCTCATATTTTTTTATATCCCAGTACTCCTTCAATCCTTCCCTAGCTAGGCAGTTAAAATGGCAGTATGAGTCTCCCCTTTTCCTGGGAGTACACCAGTATGACAGCTGAGGAAACAGCACTCAAACTTCAGTACCCTTAAAAGTCTTCACCTGGGGACAAGCCCTACTGAGCATGTAATTCTAGCCATAAGATTGGCTCCTTACAAATTTATTACATCTTTTTAAAACAAGTTTTGAATAGCCTGAGAATCTGACATTCTTGGACAATATACCCTACAACCCTCTTTGTGTTATTTCAGACAAAAAAACAACCCAAAGCCAAGCTGTTCAATGAGCAACAAAACCAAAATGAAGCTTGAATTCTTGTAACTTTTTCTCTTAACTCTCCCCTTAGCAGACTAACTCCAGCTCTGGGTCCTTGCATCTTTGCCATGCTCAGCAAGCACAGGCAGCACCCATCTGCAGCTGTGGGTGCCAGGACAGGGTGATGGATGCAGATGTGACATGACTGCTGCCAAACCAAATATTGTCCATGCTCTCAGCAAGGAAGGTTAGTTGGGTTATTTGTCTCTAGGTGTCCATCAAACTACACAGACCTCAGATTGTACTGGTCTTTTTGGCTTATTTGCCTTATCACACGTGGCTGAAATTGGTCATGGGGTTAAAAGTTACCACTAGGCTCTGGCTCCATAGTAAAACAAACCAACCAGTACACCTAAGTCTAAGTGGCCTCTTGGCCTATCAATTTCTGTAACCAGCAATTCACAAAAGAGGTTTTGGTGTGTCCAGCCATCTTCCATCTCTCCTGTGTGATTCAAGAGAGTTGCAGTGCCAAGCCCCGAATGAAGGTTGAAAACGTTCTTCTACTTCAATAGCCATGTCCTCATCACAGCCACACTCTTCCATTACAGATACTATATTAGCAAACAATGTCCTTTGTGCATGCTTCTGCTTTTCCCTTTTGCCTCTTCTTACTTTTAATGTGCATTAAAACATATACAGGGAGACAAAAGCAGACCAAACTGCCTAAACTCCACTTAGATCCCTGTGCTTGGTATTCCACGTTGCCTGGCTCCAGGCCTTCAGAAACACTTTAACAAAGGAACCACAATTGAGGGAATTAAATGAAATTCAGCCCATCTGACCTCAGCCTCTGGAGCCCACCTACTTTGCCCCAGTGTAGCAAGGCTGGTTCTGTCATTTCACCTGGAAAGCTGCAGGGCTTAGAAATACAATTTTGATTCATAGTTAAACATTTTTTTAACATCATTAAGACGGGCGATTGGACACCATGGATGTCGCCATTTACTTGTTACAAGAGCTGCGGTTTTGGTGAGAGCCCTCAAAATACAGAAACCACCACATACAATTCCATGATTGAAGTTTCTGAGTGCAGCGAAGTCTGGAACTGATTACAGTTTATACTAAATGGCACCAACACTTTTTACATCCATATGGATCCTCTAAAAAAAAAAAAAAAAAAAAAAATTAGTGCTTTTTCAGCCAGCCATTTCCTTGTTACAAAAAGTAAAATTGCTGACATGGTGGAACAAAATTCTGCTAGTTTCCTTATAATGCTGCTGTGTTAATGAGCATGAAGTTACTACAGAGCTAGAGTTGCACACATTTTAGATAGACATTTAATATTAATAGATACTTTGATGTTGGGATCCTATTCAGTTAAAAATTAGCCAATGTTAAAACTATTCAAAGCGAGCACTAACATTCCTTGGGAAAAAACTGTCACAGCTGGACAGATCACTTCAAGAGACAAAATTGACACTCATGACAAAAATTCAGCTAGTCAGTGGGAACTGACACAAATCAATTCCTAAGAGAAGTCCTAAAACACTAAAGGCGCTGAAATGGTTGTCATGACCTATTAGCTCACAATGATCCTTACCCTCATGGGGGTTTGAATCTCAGTTTGGCAGCAGAGGGACTACTGGCTTTGGCATTCTTTCCTAACTTCTCAAAAGGAAAGGTGACAACCCCATTAGAGCGTGTCATGGGCATGATCTGGCCAGCAGTTAAACCACAGTACATTCCTTCAAAGTGCACAGCAAACTTAAAAACCCCACTGCTGCCCCTAGAAGAGACTACAGTATTGTTCTTTTAATAATGCCACCCACTTTGAAGAGTAGTTTGTACTTGCTGGGGACTCTGGTAACACCAAACAGGCCAATGGGGATATTAAGGAGCCATTCAAGCAAAGAGGCTTTTCTGAATGTGTGTCACAGAAGCTGCTGCTCACTCCTGAGATCATTATTTGGTATTTGCATAGCTTTTTCTATCAGAAGATCTGAAATTACCTAGGGAAGCTAAATTATGTGCCTGAAAGAGAAGTAGGAAAACTGAGAGTGCATGAATGACGAAAATGTGCTGTTTGCTGAGGGCTTCCCAATGAGTGACAATATCAGCTTGGGAGAGAGTAACAGCATTCCGTGGGAGAATGCCAGTGCCCAGGCTAGTCACTGCATATGCCTGCAGGAATAACCTCACAGAGCAGGAGAACTAGAAAATCTGGACCCTCCTGGGGCAGCACCTCCACAGCTGTGCTTGCATACAAAGCTGTGAAAGATCTTGAACCCCAGCACCATATCACCTTCACCAAGCTTTACCATTTGAGCACCCGTGTACCAAAAAGAGAACATATGTTGGAACAGGATTATCCTGTGATAACCTGCACTACTAGGTGACTTTACTACCTGGTGGGAAAAGAATGACATAAACCAAAGAAATGCAGGATGTCAGCTATGTCAGATTTCATTCAAGACCACTAAATCACCAGATACGTGTTTTGACTCACAGACTCCTAAAGGAAGTCTTCAGGCTGCCTGTTCTGTCCCAGCTGTGTCTGGGCTCTGTGATTGCTCTGTTCCTTCTCCCTCTCAAGCTACAGGCCTGGGAAGATACTGCTGCTCCTCAGCAGCTGGGCAACTTCATTGAACTTTGAAGTTTGTACTAGGGGCTCCAGAGGTCCCTTCCAAGATATATTTTTTCCATGAGAGGAGGCTGTGACCTGACAAAGGAGCCTCTTTTCCCTATCCTTAAGTGAGACAGGGAGCCTTACAAAGGGCGTGTGACCCTGTCCCCTTCTCCCACACCTGAGCATGTGCCAGGAGTGTGCCTTTCACTTTGGAGAAAATGTAACACCAATCTGCTCAGCTTGTCTCCCGAAAATCCCATCCAGAAGGAGCATTATGCACAATGTTCACTGTTGCTTGCTAATGACCAATATGTTCTTGAAGACTTAAGTGGCAACCTCAGATAGAAAGGAAGTTCTGCAGCAAAGATTTTGTCCTGATAAAAGACACAGAGAGGGAGGAAATAAGGATATTCTTATTTCTTTCTACATTGCCTTTCCCTTCCCCTTAAATCATGTTTTGCCACACACTGCTTTTCATTAGCTCTGAACCAAGGGGGATGGAGAGGATACTGCTAGCCAGCATGGAAAATTTCTACATGACAATTTCAGCATCACCTCCAATCCCTATCTACTCACACTGCCAGGATCCATTCTGGGCTGGATTTTTCCAAAGCACTCCATATTGATTTAGCTCTCCTCTCACCAAAGCCTGTGGCACCTCCATGGATTCCAGTGGGAGCAGAGCAAAGGCTGTGCCAAGCTCTTTTGAAAAATCCCACCATGTGTGTTTAATGAGGAATGTCTCTGGCAGAAAGCTTTGAGTAGAACGAAGCAGATTTTTTATTTCTTTCACATTAAAAGCTTAATTTCTGCCACTTCTCATCCAGGATGCAACTGCCCAAAAGGGTGGGTAGGACCTGTTCCAAAATCCCTAGCAGGATATAGGCTGTTGCCGCCTAAACTGAACTAGACTTCTCTGTCATCTAAATGGTTGCTGACACTTGCAAGTGGGCACCATTCTCAGGATTCACACATCCCTTCCTGCTGCAGGCAGCCATCCAGCTCAACTCTGGGCACAATGGCATTCCCCACTTTCTGTCCCATCCAATACCCCCGTCCAGGGCCAGTCCTCACTGTAGTCCTGCTTCTGTTTTTCACCTCCAGCACATCCTGTTATTTGATCATTGCCCAAAGCCTCAGCATCCCATGCACCCATTCCTTCCTGTTCATTGGCACTGGACTCCACAAACTAGTTTTCAGTCTCTAAATACAGACTTGGCATGTGGCGAAACTGATAGCTGCTATCAGGTACTTAGAAAAATCTTCCATCAGGATACACTGATCACATCCGTCGCAGCGATCTCTTTCCTCACAGAAATGGCACCACCACCAAGTCAGAGTTGTATTCTTCCCAGAACTAGCCAGAGACATGTGACATGTTCATTTTCCTTCTTTTACCATAGGCAAGATTTTAGCAATGAATGTATTCTTCTTTGGCATGCAGCATCACCAAACTGACTGAATAGCAAACATGGAATAAGGAAGTTTCAAAAATAAAACAGGAAAAGGAAATCCTTTGATTTGCACAACAGTGAGCTGAATGAACATGGAATTTTCATTCACGTTTGCTCATACTTAAATGTCCTTTTTTTAAATTTCCTTAAGCTGAAAAGAAAAAAAAAAAAGGAGCTACATTAACTATATTTTTCATTGCAATGTTAGTTAATTTCAATACATTGAAGATAAAACAAAGCAGATAATAGAGAGCTTTTGAGGGTTTCACTATTGAATATAAACACTACATAGTGCACCCAGATATATATATTAGTTTCACATCTGGTAATAGTTCTGGTATTGGGTTATTCCACCAGAAGGCAGCAAGAACTATTTTTAGCCATGCTGGGCCCTTACTTCGTCCAGTAAAACTGGGTTTATGTTTGAGTGTTTGCTAAAAACATTACATCTACCACACAACCTAACAAAACACTTGTGTACCACAAGGATGATAGCCTAGGAAAATCTAACATGATAGGTATTTTCCCTGTCTAAACCCATAACTCAAAACCGCTCCAAAAGACTCAGCAGCATACAGGGCTCAAAGGCAAGTACCTTGAGCAAAAGATCCTTGCTCATGGTCTACCAGCCTCCAGGGCAGACTAAAAAAAACAATTCAAAACAATTCAAAACTATGAGGAATAGAGTGCTTAGAACTTCTGAAAGCAATGTAGCAATGCTGGAAAAAATTGCTAATTACAAATTTTTTGTATGTTTCAAAACAAGTGGTATCTCACTGAACCCTTCCAACTCCCCTGTTGGCCACACAGAATGGTTATGTCATGAAACATGAATTTATAATTAAATTTACTTATCATTAAATGGCAAATAGCAACAGTCAAACCAAACATTTTTAAACTCTGGGTTCTGGGGTTTAAGCTGCCCTTACATAAAGCATTTTATTGTAGGATCATAAACAGGATGAAGTATCCGCAGCCTGCGAAAGGTATTCATTTTATAATTAATAAATATTAATAAAAGTTAATAGACTTCTCCCATTGTTCAACCAGCAGAAGATCTGAATCCAGCACCATCTGTTCAAGCACTTGGACAGAAATATAAGCAAGTACCATAAAGGCCTGGAGAGACAGTAGGAGCGATAAAGCCCTTATAATTTGTTTGGGCTGAAAACCGCAGAAGAGGGCTTCAGGGAAGCCTGCCTTCCACGGGTTTTAACAGCAGATACTTTTCCTCCTGCCTTTGTCACTAGAGGTCAGCACAGCATCTGAAGTGCCACGTTGTTCTCCTTTAAGGAATGACAAAAAAATCCACAACACTTTGAGGCAAACAGGGCCTTAAGAAACAGCTCCAAGAAATGTGAAGCCTCACAAAAAGGACACAGCAACAACTGAAAAGCCAGAAACCAGAGTAAAAGCATGCTACAAGTTTAACGGTTCCAACAAAGCAATTAGAGTCTAACAATGGCTATTAAAAAAAAAAAAAAAAAAAAAAAAAAAATTAGCCTAAGGTAAAATCTGTCACCTAAAAATCCCAGCTGACTAACATTCTGAGGACTCTTCCTGATGCGTGACAAATAAACTAATCTCCCTGCACAACAAAATTCCTACCCTCAGCTGTGAGCAGCTGGTCTAGCTCATGTAAATCTAACACATACATACAGGTCAAGAAGATAGGGAAAGCATTAACTGCACTGGAACAAAGCCTAGGAATGCAGGGAAAAAACCCACAGACAGACGCTCATCTTCCCAACACAACAAAACAGATATCCACTGTGTGATCCTTGTCCCTCTGAAGTCACTGGAGAAACCTAGTAATTAGTGAGTCTCACTGTGCACACTGCTATTCCTGTCTCCTGGGGCCTCTCAAAGTCCCAATTAATGTCAGCCAGGAGGTGACATGCTACCACAGCACCTGACAGGAACCATGAACGAGCAACTCTTCCTCTTCCTTTTAGAAGAGAAGACTGTGGCAGTCAGCTGCTCTCAA
This sequence comes from Psittacus erithacus, assembly GCA_009867235.2. NCBI lineage: Eukaryota > Metazoa > Chordata > Aves > Psittaciformes > Psittacidae > Psittacus > Psittacus erithacus. The sequence continues at coordinate 55,350 of WYDI02016227.1, forward strand.
GACAGGTACAAGCAACAGAGATTTGGCACTGAAGAGATGTCACCTTGTGGCCAAATCAGTTGCCTTCCCTTGCAGCGCATGTGCCTGAAAAAGGGCCCATGTTTCAGTATAACTTATGGTGTTCAATTCACCACCTCAGCAGAAGAGCCTATGTTTGTCAGTATGACCCAGACTCCAACAGAGAACTGTGGAGCTGTATCCCAAAAAGCCATTTAGTACACATTGCCAGTGGCAGCAAAATGGCTTGTACTACAGTGTATTCCATAAACTGACACAACAGTGTTTAGCGCAACTTGTCTTCCCTGTTGGCAGTACCGGAAAACAACACCTTGAAATTCAGAAATGTTTGGTCAGCAAATGGAAGCCCTTTGGAATAGTGGCAATGGAAGCTACAGGAGAATAAATTCACACTAATATACAGGGAAAGTAACTCATCTTGGTCAATGAATTATAGTGAGGGGAAGCTAGCATAAATGAGAACCTAATTCCATCAGTCAAACAAAAAGCAGATGGATTTTAGCCACTTTAAAATATTTCCTTTCCTAATCTACACCTGGCTATAAAGGATAAGTAAAATGATGTGCACCCATCTTCTAGCAACCATAAAAAAGTTAAGAGTCCTGTAGCGAAGTCTTTTTGTTAGAGATGCATTACCTGTGAAACACATTGTTGCTCTTTTATTAGCACATTATACGCAAAGGAGGAAACAATTTCTCCCTGCTATATGTTTTCTCACCTTTTTTTCTTGGAAACTTCAGTTCTAAAAGTGACATATTAAAATAAATATAAGAGTACAATAAATGTAAGAGGAAAGATCAAACATGTAAAGGCTGAAGTGCAGGTCTTCTAGCAATTATTAATACCTTTGAGTCATAGTGCAAATCAGTAAAAAATGGGCACCCTTTTGCACCAAGTGCTTTAAAAAAAGCTTTCTTTCAACAGAGGTATAAAATGAGAAAATAAGAGGGTTACAGGTGGAAAAAGTATACAAGGAAATTATAAGATAATGTTAGTAATAGTGACAGCAGCTGCCTATCCCGTATGAACAAGGGATGCAGTCAGGAATGGGGACTTCTGACATGGCATCCCGAGCAGCCAGGACACCAGAGAAGCCACTTACTTACAAAGATGGGCAGCACCAGAAAATGAACTTTTGGGAGATAATTTCTGACAGTTCAGGAACCTGCTGAAATTATCAGTTGCCCCTTTTACCTTCCTGGAACAAAATACCACCTGCAGCAACAGTGTTGACATTTTGTGACAATGGTGTGACAAAGGAGAGGTTTGCAGAAGACCAGCGAGGTTATGTTGCAGTTGTTCATAGCACCTTGCCACAAGGGGAGGAGAAAAACCAAGGGTGCTTGCATGAATATTCTACAAGCGGGAAAATAACACAGGATATAATCATGAGCTGGCTGGAAGCAAAGATCAGCTCTGCTAGACTAAATTACACACAGGACAGAAGTAGAATGCAAAGAACCTTGAATACAAAGATGTGACTGAAAATGGAAGAGTAGACAAGTAAATTACAAGAAGGAAAAAGACGAAAAGCAGAAAAACCAACAGAATAAGCTTTCCAGATAAAAGCATTACTTTCTGTGAGACCCTTGGCAAGTTAGTCTGTTTCCTCATCAATACTATGGGGATAATGTTTCCTGCTGTCATCACCTCCCTAGAAGATTTAAGCTCCTGGTTGTTTGTACAGAAATCAAGCACAGGGAAGAGATGAGGAAGTACAAAAGGTTTGAGACTTAAGAACTCTTAAGGTTTTGTAAACGAAGCTTTAATCTTCACTATTACACTGCCATGCATGTTCTTTGTTTAAGGTACAGAGAAAAAAATAGACATTGTGTTTTGGTAAACAAGAAGGCGAAAAACAAATTAGACTTCTATTTGTGGTCTCCATTCATTACTACACAACAAATCTAAAACACACACAGACAGTTTATGGCATGAGGGATTACAGACCACAACTGTGCTAACCTCATCAGGCCACAAACATGCAGGACAGACAGCCAGACTTCTACATGTACATTGACTCACAGCGTGAGTCTGACCTGAAGTTTTCCCTGACTTCTTTTTTTAAAATCACAATGATCTAACTGTTCTTCAGCTTGCCCCACAGGCTTTAAGCAGGAGATCTGTTGGTTTATTTCTATGTTTTGATGATTTGCTTCAGTGGCAGGGGGGAGGAAAACAATACATTTTTCTAGACAGTGAACATAAGCTACAGTTAGAAAGGCCCTTATACTCAGAGCTCCTCAGCTGCTATAAACTGCACAAATCCATTAAAACCAATTGGCCAAATTCCCCAGACAGCTCAAATCAGTGTCACTCCACTGCGGTTGATGAAGCAACACCAATTTGTAGAAGCAAGGGATCTGACCCACAGACTGTACTGCAGTCCAAAAAGACCATCTGTGTTTAACAGGATGGGAAATCAAAAGGAAAGTTTGTGTCCTTACAATTTACTCAATACTACTTACACAATGGTTTTTCATAGTTTTAAGTCAGGTAGACTAAACAAGAGCTATACAAGATAAAAAGTGGTTTGTTGTTTCTTCCTCAGTATAGCTTTACCAGAGAAAGTTACGTAATTTCTTGCAACATATTCCACGAGCCAATGAAACATGAAGACATGAAGGAGAAAACTGAAGAGACAAGAGGGACAGGAATAACCATATAAAGAATTCAAACTATTTAATGAATTATAGGCAAGACAATCTAGAGCATGCTGCCCTGGTCATGCTGACTTTATGTCAATCCCATTACCACTGATGTCAGTGGAAAGAGTGGCATAACACAATGCTGCTCAGCAGCACAAGGGAGGGGCAGAATAAAAGCAGAGGAGAAGGCTCAGGTAGTTCAGCTTTTTATTTTGGATGCTGTTCTGAAAAGATTCCACATTCAAATGTCATGGGGATTTGGATACCATTTTTACCATTCTAACTGTGAAAAGCCAGATGCAGATGTAGAACTAACTCAGTAATCAGCACCAGGGGGGAAACCGTATCAAAGCATCTAGATTCATGTGTTTGAGGCTCACTGGTAAAAATCAATATTATTTGTGCAAAGCTCCTTTGAGGTGCCTAGTAAAAAGCAGTGTTTTTGTCATGCTCTCAGCAACTCTTCCTCACCCTGCTCCTAGCTCTCTTTTGGCTCCACCAGCTACCTGACTGATCCCCAAAGGAAACTCTGAAGTGGAAAGTCTAAATACTTCTTAAGACAGATTCTCTCCTCAAGACTGCAAGAGTAAAGTGGGAGTGAAACAATTTGCACACTGGGTGAGAATTTCTTCCAGTGCGCAAAGTCAGAATGACAGGAGAGAAATCCTGCTTTAACCTTGCATTCAATTTTTAATGTTTGGAGATGCTTTGAATGACATTGAGAAAATACGTACATGTCTGAAAGAACAGCTACCAGCAAAATCAGCGTGAGTAGGCTCCTGCAATTGGGCTCTACTGGCACCATGCTGACTGACACAAAACAAGCAGCTATTCAAGGCTAAGCCTTTCCAGGGCTCTAGCAGTGCTTGGTGCTAACTGTACCACAACACAGAGAATGTGTGATGCAAATTCAAGTCTGTAACCACTAGCAACTCATCGAGCAGACTGAAGATTTAAACTAAACTACATTTGAATAAAGATATGCACAAGTGAAATACTGCTAAACACCTTTGCATTGCAGCACTGTTACACTGTGGAGATCAACTTTGCAGAAACTGGGTTAGTTAGGCCTATTCCACAGCTGCCCATAATAATGAATTCAATCAATTTTTATCATTGTCAGTTCTTCAGCCTTGGTCTAAGGTCTGAAAGAGCCAGAAAGACTGAAGCTTGTCTTCAGTCATCTTAATGACAGAATCTTCTCATCTAAAAAGTGCTTCAGCTAAGTCAGTATTTGATCCTCTGCTCACTACAAAGGATCTTTGTTAGATTTGTAGTATGGGGTCTGCAAAAATCAACCTCTTCCTAAGAATTTAAACCTGTCTGCCAATTACCAATACTAACACACACACCCAAAAAAAAAAGTCATAAATATTGTAACTTTCAGGTCCTTCTATAAATTAAATTATTCATATTGAGAGAAGTTTTGCTTGGAGTATTCAATTTTGATTCAACTTTATTTAAAAGTACTTTCAAGGAAAACTTGGGTATTATTTATTTTCAAGAATTCAACAACAATGTCTATTCACTCACCACTTGTATGTTTATTTGTTTTCCATAAATAATTACATTCTTGTCATAAGAAATGGAATCATTGCAAAGTTCTCAACAAGGCAGGCACTTCCCTGAAAATGCTCGATTTTTACATATACTGCTGTAGCATTATCTCGTCTACATAAATCTAACACAGATTTGAAAATTCATACATAAACCACCATACTAGCTAGCAGTCATGATCACTGCCTACATAATGTGGCTGAAAAAAAAGGTTTAGCATTCTCCAAATTCCTTAGATGCCACAAGGCCTTAACTCTCACCACTTTCAGCAAGATTTGTATACAGATCTTAAACAGAAGAAAAATTACTTGTCTACATAGCAACATCTATCTTTAAAGTCTCTACCTTCCCACTAAACTAATCACCAATCCCAAACCACGCATTAGTCTTAACTATCTTCAACAAGCACACTGCTATTCTAAAATGAAATTACTAATGTAAAGACCCACATAAAAAGCTTTTTTACAGCAATTTGCCTAATTTGTATAAATTGAAGGAAAGGCATGTACCTCACACAGCAGAGAAAGTAGGAAGAAGAGATAAAAGCTAGGTAAGTAGAGTATTCTGCTATCAACTTAATCAAATATAATGTGAAAATGGTTGTTTTTTTTCTTTTAGCTTGACAGGGCCTTGGAAGCTTGGTATGTTCTTTAAAACCATTAAGGTGAAAATAATTAAAATTGGAAAGTTTCTGATCAAAGAACTGACTCAAAGCCCATTTATCTCAAATTAATTCATAAACATATTTGAGGATTTTAAAAGAGTTGCTATTCAAGAGCTATAGTTGCACCTCACTGAATACCTGCACAACATTTGGTTTTCCTGCATGTAAATGCACTTAGTTTGCTTAAATAATTCCAACTTTAGTCTCTGGCCTGAGGCTGCAGACTAAGTTTCACTAAGGAAGAAAGCACTCAGATGAAATGATGATACACGGACTTAAAACATCATGCTTAAGCATCTGCACTCAAAACACATATTTTGCGATCCTACAGCATGTTGGCCATCTTTGTCCTCTTTTCCAAACCAAAGAACATCTTCGTTCCAACTCTCCAGTCTCAATTTCAATGCTTCAATGGAAATTAAATGCTTGAGGGAAATTATAATTACTCAAGGATAAGGTCAAAAGGCACAGTGCTACTGTGTCTCCTCATTTTTTGGTAAATTACAGAAGATGACATCCTAGCATGCTTTTGAACAAGTGTTTTCCTCATGCAGGAGAACTGTGTCTGCAGAGCAATCTTTATCAAATTCTTTTACTTATATTGCTGGGGGAGGGCAAAAAAAGCTAAGATCTTTCCTTTGTTTAAATGCATTTCCTGCCTTCCTTACTGCTATAGACTGTGTTGTGCAGGCCTATTTATAGACCAAAGAAAGGAAAAAGCACCACTGGAGGCAGGAAAACTAAGTTGGGAAAGAATAGAAGGAAGTGTGGCTGCCATTTAGCCAAACAATCTAGAACTAATTGAGCTCAAAAGAGCCCCAGCCTCAGTGAAGCTGCTGCGAGTGAGCACAGCACAATCCTGTTTCTCTCTCCAGGGCCCTGCCAGGGCTGCTGAGTGTGAGAGTCATGTATAGGACACTGCCAGGCAGCAAGTAATCTCAGCATCTCAGCACTGTGAGAAGAACTCTAAAAAAGGGAGTGTAATGAAAGTTAAATACCTATCAAATTAAGGTAAGTGTCTCTTGGCATTTCTGCTTGCTATATTCTCCATGTCTTTTCAGATGTGGCCAGACTGGTAAATGAAAACATAATGAGCTTTGGAGAAGCAACTGCATCTGATCTTTAGATAAAAGTTTGACAGGATGTCTGATTTTTAGATAAAGAAATCTGATTTCAGTTACAGATTCTTCAGTACTTTTCTTAAGCAAAAGGAGCCTTTGCCATATATCCATAAGATTACTTTACTGTTTTCCTCACCTATGTTGTGTTCATCTTATTATTTGCAGTTAAGTACTAGAGAAATGTTCACAGTAACTATATGCTCCAAAGAAAAATAATGAAATCAACTATGCATTAGGCTAAATGCATAGATTTAGAGAAAGGGAGGGAGAAGTATATATAACATATACAAGAGATGTTAATTTAGAATACATAAACATATCAAAATATAATTTATAATGGAAGTTTTGTGAGAATTTAGTCTTATACTCATGACCTACATTTGAAGGTAGGAACTTAGCCAAAATTGAAGCACCTGAAAGATTCTACAGTTCAAGATCTTATTATGACAGGTAATCTGTGTGTTTGTGTGCACGTCCAAGAAAATACACTATATATAAATGTTGATATATATCATTCATTGTGATCTTGCATTGCGGTAGTATGTAGCTGACATTCTGAGATTTAATTCAAAATGACAGTAGAATGTGAGTGGAAATTTTTAATCTGCTTGTTTTCAGATACCATAGACAGTTATACTATCAGGACTACATATGGAAAAAGCTCCATTTTAAGGTATACCAGTGCACAGGCCATATTAATTCAATGAAATAGCACAATAAGACTGATTTTTAAGAGGGAAAAAGAAAAAGTTGTTTAAGATTGTGTTTGATTTCTTTGATTTCCAACGTGTCTTTTTCTCTCCTAACAAAGGAAATGCTGTTGTGATTTGAAAGCAGGAGGACAGAAGCTGTAGAATACTAGATTCAGGATTTCATCATGCAATTTTCACCTTCTTTGATCTATGAGAATAACATTTGTATTAGTCTCACTTGTGTTAACATGTTACCTCTATGGAGATGCCATTCAGATTATTCACTGTTATTCAGATATTGTTTAGGATTAGTGGCTTATTGTAAAAAGTTGGTGGTGAGTTAAAAGGAAGTGTAATGTGTTGTTATTCTACTGTATGTTTAGAGTCTGTTATTGTGAAGATAGGAAGGCAGAATGTCACCCATGTAGGTGAAAAGCTGTGATAGGACAATTGTAAACAACAGCAGTCAGCTGAAAAACTGATCCAGGGAGGTGTCAAGCAGCAATCCTAAAGGAGATGTTAGTCAATGCTCCTAGAAAGAATCAAGCTTTTCTTTGTCTGATTTCAAAGTAGTCAATTATTTACAGTAATTCTCACTTCCAAGTGATTATAAGCCTAGTCTAGTGAACAATAAAACACCTGTAATAGGAGTAAAAACAGAAGCCTGCACAGATATTTGCAAGATAACGGAAGGTTTTTAGGCTGCAATTTGAGTAACTAGGATAGCATGCTCATGTTCAGGCAATATTCCTTGTTTTCAATTTCAGTAACCAATTCCCCTGCACAAACACAGAGTAGAAACAAACAAACAAACAAAACCCAAAAAAAAACCCTCCATCCCACCCCATCCTCAAAAAAAAAAAAAAAAAAAAAAAAAAAAAAGGAAGATTAAACTGTGTAACCACCATTATACCGGATAAGCTTTTGTAAAACTCACAGGATGGAGGGAAGGAATAGAGGCAAATTTGCAGATAAACACTCACCCAAGCAACGAAGCATTGCGATTTCTGCTGTTAGACAAATGCAATCATTTCCATGAGATGTCAGATGCACAGCAACTGCAATACAACTGAAAGGCAAACACCGGATCATTCAGACTTATTCAAGTCTGCAGCACTCTCCACAATATTATTTCAAAGCTCAGTATCACTGCATGAATGTAGACAAACAGAGACCATTGCTTAGCTATAAGGAGATCGTTTGCAAATCAGCCAGTTACAATGTAATTATACAGGCAGCGGTAATAAAATCAAGTACTGATGCACTTTTGCATTTATCTGTGGAAAAGATAATATAGATGGTACTTAGAAATTGCCTAATTAGTATTTTTAATAAATTTATATCCTTAATGAAGAATGAACAGAACAAATTCTGATGAGAGGCACAGATGCAAGCCCACTGAAGCTAGGACAGTTGCTCACACCACTGAGAAGAGAGTCGTTTGTTCTGAAGATAAAGAAAATCTACTCCATTGGCTATTCGTTTTCTGCTTCTTACGGTATGCTGTATGGGGAACACAGCAGTAGCTTGAAGCAACCTTACTTTCTTCAATCACAATCACCTTAGCACCTAGGACAGGCTCAACACAACTCAGAATCTGGGAAAATGTGTCAGCAGTACGGCTAGCGGTGCTCAAGACATTCTATGCTGTTTCCAAATAAGACAGCTTGCCTTACGAAAAACACGGCTTACAAATTACTGTTAGGTTTTCTATCTTTGAGAACTTACGGTCAGTGTTTTCAAGCTTGTTTCTATAACTGCAAGAGTTACTAATCCTAGTTTAAAAAAATGGAAACTGCCTTACATAGTCACACAATCACAGAAGTAGCAGTTTTATCAGGGAAAAAACATACACATAAAAAGATCTGCTTCAAAACAAGGATGATAGGGGACTGCAGCACCTCCCGTATGAAGATAGGCTGAGAAAGTTGGGGCTGCTCAGCCTGGAGAACAGAAGGCTGTGTGGAGATCTCATATTAGCCTTCCAGTACCTGAAGGGGGCTATAGGGATGCTGGCGATGGACTATTCATTAGAGACTGTAGTGATAGAACAAGGGGTAACGGGTTAAAACTTAAACAGGGGAAGTTTAGATTGGATATAAGGAAGAAGTTCTTTACTGTAAGGGTGGTGAGGCACTGGAATGGGTTGCCCAGGGAAGCTGTGAATGCTCCATCCCTGGCGGATTTCAAGGCCAGGCTGGACAGCGCCTTGGGTGGCATGGTTTAGTGTGAGGTGTCCTTGCCCATTGCAGGGGGGTTGGAATTACACGATCTTAAGGTCCTTTCCAACCCTAACTATTCTATGATTCTAAAACTGCAAGAGCTCACAAGTTCATAAGTTCAAAGATCGCAAACTGACAGTTTTATCCTGATGATATAGCTTTTCCAGAAGGTCTTAGAATGACATTTACACCCCTGCACCTTATAAAATCTTACTACCTGCTAGGGTCTAACTACTCTGCAGGAGATTCTTTGTATATAAACACTTCAGAGTGTTCACAAGTACTAACAGGGTCGCAATTATTAAGACACCAAGCTAAAAATAAAATAGGAGAATTTGGTACACCAGAAGGAAGTCGAGGTTCACATGTTTTCTACACTGCCATTATTTTGCCAGGAGGTACAAAGAAGTCCAGGGATGTCAAATGTTTCAGTCAACTGTCACTACTGCATGGCAAGCACGGGTTTCTGGTTCCAGGAAAGCTGACTGACTTAAAGAAAAATCACATGACTTAAAAAATAATGCACTTTGGGTGACAGACAAACCATGCCATGCTTTTATGCAAAGCTAGCTCAGGTTTAGTAGGATTTATTATTCCTCATGTGATTGCTCCAGTGTAAGTATCTTAATTTCTCCCTAAGCCCCTTTTCCACTATACCAGACACTCTTACAAGGGAGCATTGTGCTCCAAGTCACAGTCAAGCCTGCTAACATTACAGGAAAAAAAGAGCAAAGACTTAGAAGTATCAGTGTGTCTGGGGCAGTCAAAGCAAGATTTTTTTAAGAACACATGTACAGTCTACAGTAGTCTCACTCAAAAAGCAGAATTGGGGGAGAGAGAACATAAAAAGAAACCCAGCTAAAACACATTAGGAAATCAAAGTTCAATATTGGACAGCATCAAAATAGTTCTACAAAGAGAAGCAGCTGCTCAACACTTACAACAGAAATGTCCATGCTAAAAAATAATTTCTTTGATAATGTCCAAAAAATCCACCTTATAACTATGTGCTGAATAACATCCTGACTCGTGCAAATGTTTGTACAGGTGCTTAAATTTAAGCACATGAGTAGTCCCATTGATTTCAAGCAAAATTATTTTAACAGGCTGATAAAATTTAAAGCCAGGCAGAGTCATTAGATCATCTGGTCTGACTTCAAACACAGCATGCTAATTGTACCATTCCTCTTGTCCAAAACCCAAAAGCTTGCCTGCTTACAACAGAACATATGGATATAGTATGTTCAAGATAAAAGTTTAAGTGGGAGATCAGAATGTTCTACATGCATGAGAAGCGACCTACTACAGTGAGAATTGTTCAAGTTGACACAAATCCCTTAGCTCAAACAGGAATTAAATGTTGCACAGGCTTTGTACCAGCTTACTGCACATGGGTGAAGGTCAATGTGTTTACGGAAGATGGACTGTTTCTCCCAGAAGTCTATGTGCTATCAGAAAAAACAACTAACTTTACTTTGATAGTTTTCCTACTCTTCTAATGGGCTAGAGAAGTACTGTTGTATAAACAAGGCTGAATGAAAAAGCTGCTTTTCAAGTCAATCTTCATGCCAAAGTGAAGCTATATATTTTGCTTCTCATTCTCTCATTTCCCACAGACCTTGTGCAAACTGCACCTTGCCCACAATTCATATTCTGTTCCCATGATTCAAATATACTTTGGCTACAAAGGATTTTGCACAGAGCTGCAGAACACAGGAGTTGGAACATACAGTCTCTAGGGCTTCTTTGAAAACACTAGGGGAAACAGGATGGCCTGTACTTTGTGACTAAGAGTCTAAAAGCACTGAAGTTGATAAAAATCCTAAGTGACTGTATTCGCAAAACACCTAGAACAAAATAAAACTCCACTATATGATACAGTATTGCTCATGCTTGTTCATAGCAAAACTTTCTTAATAAAAAATACAATAGGACACACGGACTAAAGATTCCTCCAAGGAGCCTGCAAGCTCATAACCATGCATCTTCATGTCTTGAATTAGCACAAAAAAGACATGTTGGCTTCGAGAAGCATTCTTGTCTTTGTCTTTCTCCTCTTTCCACTGAGTTTCAGTGTTGGCAATCTCCTTGTCCCTGGAAAGCAGAGGTACCCTAGAAGAAAGAGAAACCTTTCCCAACTCTTGACAGCAAGGGAAAATGGCAAGCACACTACCATATTTCAGTCCTCAGCTCTTCTGTAACTTCAATTAATCTCTGAAATTATGCTCCTCAGCCACATGTTTAATAGTGGCTGCACATCAATTTGTCACGGTGGTCCCCAAACAGATTGTGTGGTCTCAAGCAACTGCCCGATGCAAAATAGCCCTGTTGTAACAGTTCTGTAATGCAGGACCAGACACCACTAGGAATATGAAAATGCAAATTGGCCAGTCTGTTGTCAGTATCACAAAAAACTGACACCACTTGGTCAAGAGAGCATAAATGTAGTAAACAGCCAGAACAGTTATGGTGTGATGCAAAGCATTGTGGAAAATCTGCTCTACTAACATGATTCAGCCATATGCACAATAACTGAACTTGGGGGGGTCTCTGTGGATTTAACGTTCTGTCTAGCAAACAGGTCTGGTATTGTGCCACTAATTAATTCATAATAGTTTACATTAAGCTGTCGATCACTTTAGTTAGAGAGAACAATTAATGTGTACCACCACCTCTGTTTAGATAGCTCAGCATTCTTAGAATCCTTTATATCCTAATAATTCCAACATAGTGTTTTATTCTTACTTTTGTTTATTACTGTACCAAAGTAGCTCAGGAGGCTGGAGACAAAGGTAAATCTTTAAAGATCAGCCGGCTCACTACAAAAGTGAAAAGAAAAACTGAAATAGCATTCAGTCTCAACTGAACTACAAAGTATTCTTTCTCATTTCAGAAATAGGAAGAGGCAAGGGAGGGGAGTGGACAACATCTGAATTCTTTCAGGATGCCAGATCTTCCTCCCAGTCATGGCTAGTCTCTTCTTCCTCTCTTAAAAAAAGGAGCCTCCATATTGCCTTCATATTATAATATGGTTTTATACTGCAACACAGCCTACATGGAATTCTGGACACAGCATATCATTCTATTATAATTCTATCCATTCACGCTTTTTTTATTAGAATAGGAGGATGAGTAACTGTCTTAAGCAATAATTAAAAGCAGAAGTAAGATAAGAGTATGATAGTGTCCTCATACCATTAAGACATGGAACATTAGCAACAGAGAAAGGCCCAGATTCAAACAAGTGTCATGAATCTACTAGTTATACAGAGACCTTGGCCCCAAGGGGCTCTGGCATACAAAATTCTAAGTGTTATGACTATAATAAGCAAATCTCCTCACAACTAATAAGCATGGAAGCAATAGCCTCTCTCTCATTTTTGCACTGGGTACGTCACAGAGTACACAGAAAGCACAGATGGATACAAATTCACTCATCTCACAGTAAATTTGGAAGCAGGAACCCAAGATGTTTGCATGCAATGCAGCAGATTTCAGGTTGCTGGATAACCTAGTCTGACTGATAAACATTGTGTTTTGGACTTAGTGGAGACCCTGCTTGCCAGTTCTACCAGATAAGGCGTTTGTGATCCATGCCTCATTTTACAATGCAAGCACAAGCTTAAAAGTGCTATTGTTTAAAAGGGAGTGGTGAATTATTTTTTAGTATTTGGACAGAGACTGTTAAAAAAAAAAATTGTTCATGTTTTTTTTAGGGAAAGGAAGGAAACAGGCTTGGGGTTTTTCTCTTTTCTGGGTCTGTTACTAGACTCCATTGTTTCCACTGTTGTAAAGTCAATGCAAATAGATTATCTCAAGCCGGCAAGTGGAATGGTGGAATGTATTGCTTCAGGTTGATGCTTAGATACTTAGTACCAGCTTATGCTGCCTCACTGAGAAGAAACTGATTTACTGAACCAAGAACCACTGTGACATCAGTGGTGGTAACAGAATATAAAAATTTAAAAAAAAAAAACAAACAAAATCAAACAAAACAAACTCCAAACAAAAACAGAAATGCAAAATTGGCAGAATAACATTCTCTCTGATGTGCATTTTGAGTGAAAAGCATACTTAGAGGTGATTTATACAAAACAATGCTGAAAGTAGTCAAACTTACAATAGGGAAAACAAATGAAACACAAACATTCAAGAAAGCTAAGTACTTTCTCTTCCACATTATAAAACAGACATCCGCTGACTTTAAAACTTTTTGTGCAACTACCATTGCACTTCATGTCCTAGATGTAATGAAGAGCTCTGAATAAAGTTCTGATGTCATACTCTTCTTCACTTGTACTCATTTGCATCAACTGTGCAAAAAAAAACATACTTCTTGAAGATTTTGAAATGTTACAAGAACTCCTGATTAGCTCAAACTTGTCAGATGCAGAAAAAACAACAAAAACTGAGAGCCACTGTACATTCAACGTTGCAGCAATGCTCTATCCTTGCTCAGCATATCATTTATAACAAGGATGGCTGGAGAGACCTAGAAAACAAATCTCTTCTAAATGCTCAAGTCTGTTTAGGCATCTTCAACATCAGAACAATCGAGGTAGATTTGGAGAAATCACCTTTTGTAACAGATTTTGTTTTGAGCTTAGTGGCGCTACTGCATCTAGGTCTAGAATCACAGGACCACACTCTTCAAACTGTTTCTGAATTAAGCATAGACACCCTGCGGAATATAACTATTCAATCTGGCTGGTAATAGACAGTGAAGAGCTTTTGTTGCCTTGTTGTTTTTTGTTTGCTTTTTTTATAACAAACATGAATATTTTGTTATTGCTACAGAAGAGCTCCTTATCACCAGCTTTGACTGCATGGCAGAAATTCACCCTATCCCTTAGCAAAGGCAATGTCACTACCAATTAGCATTCATAGTGCAGAACAACATACATTTGTCAGTCCATCTCTGTTCTTCCAGGATTACAAAAGAAAATTTCTCATTTGTTCCTAAAAGAAACAAATTACTTCTAAAACTTCTTTCTGAAAAAAACAAATTCTATTTCAGTAACTGACAATGTGAGAAATACATACACATTCATCTATCATTTGCTTTGGATCAGCTATTTCATGAAGTCCTGCTGCTTTTGTAAAAATGGAAGTCACAGTACTGAATGCAAGCAGCATGCAATCATGTTATCCATCAACTACATATTAAACAAGAAAAAGTTGATGAAAGCACTGAGAAACTTGAAACCAAAATGCCTCATGCTGCATACTGTTGGTCACTTGACGCTTTTCTAGACATAAGGAATTCCTCATCCTGGTCTACTCAAGCACCTTGGCTGAACAGCAGGAGATGTTTTTGATGCAATTCCATGTTTAAAGACAACACACTGGATAGAAGGCAAATTCATTGGCCTACCCATACATCACCTAAATTAAGTAAATAATACTGAGGATCTTAATAGGACAAGGGTGTTAATATTACTTTAAAAAAAAATAAATTTCTTTCCATCACAGCCTTTTCACTGCAACCTCTTCATTCCAGTCATAATGTTTCTAGGTTTTCCACTATGGAGACCAAGTGCTCTGGAGAAAGCTAAGAGCCTTCCAAAAGTCATGAGAAGATGGTTGGTAGGATAGGTAGGAGCCCCTTGGGAACATGGCACTGTGGGCATGGATCACTGGCAGAGGGACTTGATCCCCACAGAATTCAGCAGCCACAGTAACAAACACCCAAATTTCTACTGAGCAAGTGAAAACATTAGTTAGATACTTAAAACTGAGCTGAATGTTTACGGGGTCAAGAAAAAAAATCCCCCACTGCCTGCCATGATGTAACTCATCTATCAAAAGGCAAGTCTTTACTTCAGAGCCTAGAAGTGTTATTCTTTTTCAATGTCACACTTGGAAGAAATGTTTAACAGAGCACATTTTTTCCTCTCCATTATTTCTAAGAATGGATCTATCAGCTATTTTAGTTTAAGTCACAAACTTCAAATTTCAGGCAGGTACACAGGATATCAAATTTCAGTTTAAATCATGATACTTTTATGTACTTCAAAACACTCAAAAGCACTTTTTTTCCAATTGAAAGCAACCAGCAACCTTTACCCTAGGCATTGCTATAGGCTGCACCTGTGACACGTAATTGCTGAAAAAAAGAAGGACTGATTTCCAGGGTCATACCTAAGGATGACCTAATTTGATGATACTTCTCAGCTCTTGCTTTCTTAGTCATAACATGCCTACCAGCTGTACCCATGGGCATGAAATGGGAGGTACACTGCATTTGCAGTACTCCTGTGCCCCCTAGAGCATTATACTGAAGAATTTGGAATTGACTGGACTTTTTTGGATTGCTGGGGATGTAACATAGCCTAATAGATATTTAAAGCTGATGTAATGTAATGTAAGGTTGAGAAACTTATCCATGATATTTCCAGCAAAATTTCCTTTCCATTATGTCTTTCAGAGGCCCTTTAGGTGGCAGCTTAGTGTAAGAGCTGTTGGACTATTTATAGCAGACTTTTTAATTGTGCTTAGGTATTTATAAAACAACCTGGTAGTGAAGGATTCCATGGCCTGCTTTCATTCACTTCTGCTGATTGATAGTGAAGGCTATATAATATCTATCTATCTGGAGCAGTGAGGTAGACCAGCAAACCAGGAACTGCTTATTAGTTATGGACTCCTTGTATCTAAAAAGCTGCAGTCAAATCATAGTGCAACCATTTAGGAAACAAATACAATAACACAGACTTGCAGTTAGTATAACCTGACATTTATGTCCACTGAGAGTCTTCCTGTTACATAAACTCCAAAAGAACATGTTAACAGAAAAAAACAGAAAAATGTTCAGGCAACCCATAAAACAGCTGTCTACAATTGCCATATTCAGAAAGTAACTTCATGTTCCAAAATTTTGGACACTATCAAAGCACTGATACTTGAAATAACCACATTATCAGTGAACAATTAATATATGGATGCACCTATAGTTAATTGAATGACACACAGCAAAACATAGCCAAGTATGTCTAAAAAGACAAAAGAAACAATAGTTAAAAACAAGCCATGAAATAAAGCCTCTCCTACAGTAAGGAAAGGCTGTTGATCCATTTATCCAGCATCAATAAAATCAAACAACTTTCTGATCACAAACTGAACCAAAATTATTTAGT
Source organism: Psittacus erithacus (assembly GCA_009867235.2). Lineage (NCBI taxonomy): Eukaryota > Metazoa > Chordata > Aves > Psittaciformes > Psittacidae > Psittacus > Psittacus erithacus. The sequence goes on from WYDI02016227.1 coordinate 71,408, forward strand.
TCTTTGAAATTTTCTAAAAGTTATCCATAAAACTTGACATAAAAATTTTAACTTTACATGCACCCATTCTATAACAATTCAGCGCTAACTGTACTCGATTTTTTTTGGTCCTGTTCAGCATTTCCCATAGCCTGTCTGAGAAATCTATGTTCATTTCTCCATTTTTATTTGAAACATCAACGTCTACAGAGAAAAATATACCTCCTTCTATCCAGTCTTGAGTGGTTTTCTCAACAGATAAAGAAGCTAATATACTGTTATATGCTGTAACCAGCAGCAAAACTTCTGTCATATAGAAGATGACATCTCAGAGATATAAGAACACAACATTATATTCATTGTGTCTGCATTAGCTACCTTACCTTTTTTGCATGTTGGTGTCTCTCAAAGTTAGGAACAGAAAAAAATAAACCCTTGAAAAAAATTTTGGTACTTTCATTTTCAGGAATCATACCCAAATTATTTCTCTGTTCTGTTTCATGATGACTTAGATCTATCTAGCATGAGGAACTGATAAACTTTTTCCCACATAAACCGCAATCAAGAGTTTCTGGCATTTTTTACTGAGCCATAAAATTGATTTATTCATCTACTCATTTCAGAAAGTACAAAGGCTCCTTTTAGGAAATGTATCCCAAGTTGTTTGTGGAATATTGCCATTCAGTCATTATCATCAAATTATGTTCCCATGTGGAGCATCACTACCAAATAAAAATAGGCAGCTATTCAGTGCAGAGTGATGACTCTGTTCTGTGTGCTACTTGAAATAGCCCAGGTACTACCAGTATTTAATCAATGATATCAAAGGGTCTGGAAAAATGTAAAAGAGTGCAACTGATATTGCACAATCAGAGAAATAGACAAAGTACTATTAATGGCATTTGTGGACTGGTAGACTATTGTGGATCACATTTTGATCACAGAACCATAGAATCATGTTTCCTTCAGTATCAGCAGGGAGTAATTTTTTAACAAAGTTTGTAAAGAAATTCAGGATTATTTTTTAAGTTGCATATAAACCTTTGTTCTCAAATGAAAATGTTTTTTAGGGAGAATGAAATTACATCTATCAAAGGTAACTCATCTGGCCAATGAACCATGCCCTAAAGCACAGTGAGCGTTCTCTTCTTTCTCCAAGCAAAGCCCTGTGAGCAGCCATCTGTGGACAAGGGCTGCAGGAGCTTCCAACTCAGTTCTGCAGTGGCAGCTCTCAGTCCCTCTTTGAAATCATCATCCCTAAAGTGTTTTAAATATAAACAAACTCATCCCTCATGGGCTTCTTTCTCATTTTTAAATTCCTAATTTTTACAATCACCTCCTCTATGCCTCTTTTAAAACCTCCTCAGAAGCTCAGAAGGCCACAGAGTCATAGAGCCCCACGCACTGGGACACTCTTTGGAGGCCTGATGAAAGTTCCCAAGAAAGCTTGAAGAGGCCTCCTCATTTTAGTTTCCCAGGAAAGTCAGGAGGAGCAATTTATTGACATGCCGCCAAGCACACTGGGATGCAACAGTGCTGCAGACAGAACTGTAGAGTGGTCTGGGTTGGAAGGGACCTTAAAACTCATCTAGTTCCAACCCCCTACCAACCCCTGGCAGGGACACCTTCCGCTTGGCCAGGTTGCTCAAAGCCGCATCCTACTTGGCCTTGAACATCCAGGCAAACATTTGCTGTTTGCCTACCAGTTAACCTACTATTCCAGAGGAGATCCTCCTTGTGCTGCACTTAACCCCGTCACCCAGCTCAGAACAGAGGCCTGGCATCATACCATGCTCGGAGCGTTTCCAGCACGAACGCGCACCTCGTCCCTCCGAGGTGAGGTAGCTGCAGCGGGGACCTCGGGCCACTGGGGGCTGCTGTGGGGCTGCCGGGCCACCGCCGGGTACCCCTTTTGGCGGCTGGTGAGCTTCTGCCTTCAGAAATGTCCGGCCGAAAAAGTGAATTCATCCGGACGTGCCGCCGGCGAGGGCCCCGCGGTCCTCTCTGTGAGGGTCCTAACGGCCCTAACGGCTGGACGGGCGCGCGCCGGCGGCTCTGCCTCTCTGCCGGGCGCGGCCTCACCGGCCATGAGCCAGAGGGGTTTTGAACTGATGCTCCCTTCCCGCATACTTGTTGTTGCCACAGGTGACCAGGGTGCAGGGGCAGGCGAGGACAAAGAAGGCACCCAGCCCTGCTGTGTCACCGGGGAAAGGTTGGGGTCTGCGGACTTTGACCTCCAGTGGGCGGGGTACACCCGTGTCCGGCTGGGTTAGAAGTGTCCATGTGACGCGGGAGGTTTCTGCTGTGAAAGCTTGTCTAGGAAACTCGGCAGTTACCCTGAGAGGAAGAGACCCACAGGGTCGTGGGTAATTAGCACGAGGGCTTCTTCGCTGCTCCAGGCGTTGCTGGCAGCGCTGATGGTGGCGTGGTTTTGTAACCACGAGTGTGCGAGTTTATGTAACATGAAGAGCTGGGTAAGGCCAAAAGAAGCAGCCTGAATTACCCTTCTTTGCTGCAGCCCTCGCCTGCAGTGGTTTGCAGGCTTTCGTCAGTTGCTGACCAATGTGCCAGCTAGATATGCTGTTACAATTTAAAATTTTAACAACAGGCATTTGTCTCTGAGCAATGCCTTGCATTTGTTCAAATCTCAGTTGCAGTACTATTGGTGCAGGCTGTGTTTCTGAAAAATGCCCTGTATTATAATCCAATGAGACCATGCAATCTTGCAGGATCTGGGTTACTTACCAAGCAATAAAATACCATTGCTACATCTTATACTGAGGTATGGCAATTGCCAGTGTTCTGTCTTTTCAATATAAAGTACCATTGGCGTTTCAGCACAGTATAGCCTATAAGCATTTCAGAAAATTAGGTCTCACCCTCAAAATCCCATTGGTAGCATGCCTTTGTCCTTAAATATCTAAATATATTTAAATATGTAGCCGTGCTAAAGGGAATTAAGTGCAGAGTCTCAGCTGACTTTCAGTAATGTAAGGCTACTATCACCCTGGAAAATTCCATCAGAATCTGTTCATTTTGTGACTTCATTGTTTCTCCTTCATTTGTCCTACATCTGGGAACATGGGGATAAAGACACATTTGTTTCCCTTTTTTCTTTCTCTGTTTAGACTGATAGTTGCCGCCTCAAAAGGGTTATCACAGTCTGACTAGACAATGGCACAATGCAGCCCCATAATCCATGGTGTAAAAATGCTAGATACCAAAATTAAAATGACCTCCAGTATTAATAATGCACTCATCACTCTACTATCCAAACACAACAGGTACTGATGTTGCCCCTTAAGTACAGATAATCCCTGAAAGTGGGATTGTTCACATATTTTGCATGATCTATGGAGTGGTCTGGTCTTAAGGACGCTGTGACCGCCACAGAGTTTTAAATTGGCCTGTTCCTGATGGTTTAAATTTAAATACAGCAAATTGTGAAGTCAGAAACAAACCTGAAGAGATCAAAGGGTAGGTGTTTAACTTTCCATTTGTGCTGCCCCTACTGTTGATTAAGGCTTATCTACTGTTGGGCGTTAGCCATTAAAAAAAAAAAAATACAAGTTATGGAGCACATAGCATCACGTTCCAGTCAAATGCTTTAGCAAAGGCTGCTGTTATGAAAAAGATTTTCTAATACGGGCAATAATGATCTTCAGATTCTGACCTCCTGGCACAGCAGTGAGATTTATCAGGAGGGGCATGTGACTTGTTAAGACACACAGCCCCAGCTTGAAGGAAACAGCTGCTCATTTCATGCTTTAGCACTTGGCAGCTGGACAAGGAAGGGTGATGTTTGTGTTGAATACCTCTGCAGAACCAAGTACAGTAAGTGATTTTCCCTGTTTTTGGTTTGGTGGTGTATTGGGTTTTTTTTTAACTCTAAACTGCCACTGTTTCCTATTTTCATCCTAGACCTTTCGTAAAAACACTTAAGGATGAGGCGTATTTTTTGTCAGTTCATTAATAAGCAGTCATTCATGCTCAGAATGCCTATATTTTTCTGACCTGTGATTAACAGTGGCATTGTTTTTGCTCTTGCGGGAACAAGACAGGTATGGTGTTTTCTTCCAGGGAGGGAAAATGGTGCTTATTTACTCAGATGATGGAGTGAAGAGGTTGTTTATGATGAATGTATTTTCCTTTCTCTGTAGAGCTAGTCAATAGGTAATGATGCAATTTCAGTATACAGCAATTTCGGTATTTGTCCTAAAAATACTCATGTAAGGAATTAACAGAGGTAGCCCCCTCAAAACAGCATTATCGATCTGAAGAATGTTGCTTACTGCTTATGGTGAATACAGAGATTTTTTGGAAAGAAAAAGGTAGAAGCAAAGAAATACAGAAAGACAGTGAAGATGCACTAAGATATAATTAAGTCATTCTGGATAATAAGACATAATTAGATGGTGAAGATTGAAAAAATCCTCTCTAAAAACAGGGAGCAAGTCTCCTAAATATGTCTAAGTTTTTGATTTAATTTATTTTTCAATACTTGCATTTTTTATGTTTCTGTTTTATGAATGATTGATTTCCCCCATCTGATAATTTTTGACTGTTATGGTCTTAAGTTTTGTTTTGAAACACAAGAATTGGAATACAATGTATATATGAATGAACTTTTGATCAATTATTTATGTAAAGGTGAATTAGGCGTTTTGGAGGAAGACTTAGGAGGAATGAGAACAAATGAATGGGGGATAGAGCTTGATATATGATGAGACTGAGGGCTGCCAGGTGCTTTGGGGAAGGTTAAAGAGGGGCAGAGGTAAAGATTGCTGGACCCTGTTGAGGAAGGTGTATATCAAGTCAAAAAGCCTGAATTTCAGAACAAGACCAAGAGCAAACACTAGCAGGTTTAGTGGATCTTATGGTCCCTTCTTTAAAGATGGAGAGAATAATCCTTTTTCAAAGACTTCTTGTGTAAGAAAGAGAAACTTTATTTCTCCCTGAATATTTTTATTTTTCTTTTAAACCATAGTTTGTGGCTTTGACGGTTAACTGGAAATTTTTTAGGAAAATGTCAATCAGTTTCAATTGTTCACAAAAGCAGAAGTCTCCCTGGATTCCCGCCTGTCCTCGTCTTTGAGGGTAGACTGCCTTTGAACCAAGAGCTGAAGTACTATCAAGCTGTGGTTACATTGCAGCCCTCCCACACTGATGGCACATGACACCATGAATGGAGCAGGCATATGGGGCCCTAAGGTGCCTGACTTTGTGCTCAGGAGCCTCAAATCCCCTGGGAATCTTGGCTGCAAGGGTGTCCCTCAGGCCTGTCTAGGTGTCTGTCCCATGTGGGGCAGGGAGAATAACTGGTCCACTGCTGCTTTTTTATTCTGGTCCCAGAATAACTTTCTTTTCCTTCAGAATTGTAGGAATTCTTCATTTTCAGTAAGACAATACCACAGTATGCTTGTATTATGTTTGTGGTAAATCTTCTCTGTTAAGCAAACTGCCCAGTCAGATGAAAAGGACTGTTGAAGGACCAGGCTTTGAACCCACGTAAAATCTCAAATCCACTAGAAAATAGATAGGAGTTCAGACCATTCCTGTTGTACCTTCTCCTTCCCCATCCCTTCCACAATTGCTCAAGTGCTCAGCTTTTTGGATATTCCTCTCTTTATGTTCATGCAAGTCAAGGCAAGTCTGCATAGACATGAGGTACCTTAATTAAATTTCAGCATGCTTTGTTTGGGGAAGTACTCAGCCCTTGCATTTCCCATTGATACATCACCAGAAAGTCAAACACCTAAGAGAAGTTGTTCATCCTGGAATTTTTTTATTACATAGTAGAAGAGATTCAGTAACAGCGTGACCATTGCTGTCCCTCTGCAGAAGTTCAGTGCATACTCGTATCACTGGAGAGCCGTGTAAGGTTCCTGTTAAATCCTTTTCTTTTACTCTAAGGAAATGGTCAGGGCAGCCTTACAGTTCTCTGAATGGCCATATTTATTCTCTGTTGCAAAACATCTAGCTGAAAAGTAACTGCAGTTTTGTCAGTCCCTATCTTTAGTTGAAAATGCTGTAATACAGAGGAGCCACTTCCAGGATGTTCCTGAATAAAGGGAGGAAACTATTTTTAAAAATGCTGGAGTGGTATTTAGGTGGTTTTCTTTTTCTTCTAGTCTGTCCAGGCCTGGCTGCAGAACATTTGTACAGGCACTCTAAACAACTTGCACAGAATGTTTTGCTGTTAACATATTTGTGTTATAATCTCTTGTTACTGGGAAATTTGGTAGACTTGTTTTCACATTTGCTCTTTCTTTTAAGTCAGGAATGGCAATGTCTTAAACCCAAGTTTTTGAATAAAAAAAATGAAACAAATTCTCAGGTCTTCTGATTTTTGCTGTTCATTGCTTTTGTCTGTATTTTTTTCTATTCAATGTGCATAGCCAATGCAGTAGTACTTTTTTATTAATAGGTTTTCTTATTGATATAACATATCTAAAACCCACCTGAAGACGAGACTAGAAGCATTGGGACAGGAAAGAACTTTTCTCTTGTAGTGAAGGTAAAAGAGTATCAGCAACAAGCACTGGCAAATTCAATAGAACAGACTTGGTGAGTCCACTTTAGATACAAAGAGTAATCCTGCAAACACATAGTTATTTGCTGAGCTAAACTCCTGAGTGGTCCCATCAGAGAATTCAGCTTACCTCTAAGTGTTTGTGGGGTCAGGATCAAAGTGTGGCATGTGGAAATACCCACACGACTGATGTTTACAGCTCAGCAGAAAATACAATTACCCTTGAGAATTACTCTGGTTGTTTTGGTAGCCATCTGCTGTCTCACTTCCCTGAATAACTGCTCCCCTTGCTGCAGTGTCCGCCAACCATATTCAAATAGGTGAAATGATCTGACTGTCTGTACATTGTACTCTCCAACCTGTGATTTATGCATATTCTCTTTACTAATGAACTGGAGTTTCTCAGGCAGGGGGAGAAGGCTTCACCATCTCAAGAACCTGCCAGGCATAATCATCTGTGCAAAATTAGTGAAACCTGAGCTATTCTTGTTCAGATACTTGATATATTCATTTCTTGCAAACAGAAAATAACTATATCATCATAAATTAACACAAATTTAATATTAGTGATTCAACAGTATACCTGCTTTGGGCTACCACAGTAGTCATACCAAGCTTAATATAACAGTATCTAATATATATTGATACTACATGTTATAACAATACATTTCGATATACAGCTCCTGCTGCTGCTGTTAAAACCACCTCTTTTCAACCCCTGCTGTGTAAACGGATGTTCCACTCAGAGCAGTGGGGAGCTTGTGCTGAAAAGCCTGGAGTGTGGAAAGTGTGTGCAGGAACAGGATCTCCAAGATGAACGAGGATTTTCCATTCCTTTTGAAGCATATTTTGCTCCCCATGCCTGAAGCAGGTAGATGGCTTTCAATGTAGAAATCAGTCTTAGAGGCTAATATTTAGGTAAGTCATGCATGATATAATCAAATAGATTGAATATGACTTATATAGAATGTATTTGTATGCTTGTTAAACTTCTTGATGAGTCTGCCTTTGACACATAACCCAAAGTTGTGTATATTTGTCATGTTGCTATATTCTTTGTCATGTTCTTTAAAGAGGCATAACATTTTTCTGGCTTAAACTCTGGTCTCACCGAATTGAATTTCCTTAATCTGAAGTAGCATTGTTACAGATAGATTTCCATTCACAACCTGTAATTCACTTAGGTCCACCCAATTCATAACCTTGGTGCTGGCTCATATGGCATGCTTTGTAAGTTCTGGTTGTTTTGCAGTGACCCAGTGTTTGAACCCAGAGCTTGTTTGGAAATTTCTGTTGTTGCTAGTGGGAAGCAAAAAAACAGTGTATGCAAATATGGAATTTATTACCAGTGGAGCAAATTACATCAGAAGATCTTTGCTGAACTAGGTCTTTAGTCAACTTACTGTCTGGATATGTAGTGATTTTTGTCATCTGAATCAGAGTAGCCATGGCATTCCGGCCTTATCACACTGTTCATGAAATAGCTTCCTTATTAAAAGGCTAATAATAACCTCCACTGCTGAAGATGTCTTGCCTACTTTAGCTTGCTTACTCATGCTCTGCTTTACCAAATTCATGAACACATACTTCCTGGAACAGCTGCCACCCTTCCTAAAACTCTAGGTTTCCAAGCCCTGCCCTAATGGCTATGTGTATTTTTAAGAAGGCACTGGGGCAGGAACTGGAATTCACTTTCTCCCCCGCCCCCCCTTCTTGAGTGAGTACTCTTCTCCTTAAATTATACAGTCATGCTCTTGCTTGCTTTCTCTCTGTAGCCCAAAAAACTTCATTATTTTGTTTAATGTGGAATTTCATTGATGTTCTGGGACTGGTAAATATACCCTGTAGTCTCAGCCAAGACAGTGGGAGATTTGCAGTCCTTCTGCTAATGGGAAGAAATGATCCTGTACCTCTCACAACTTTAAGGAGCATTCAAAGGTCTTGGATAAAGAGCTTGGCACCAGAGCTGCACCTACTTAGTATAGGAGTGATGTGATAGGTGTGATGAGCAGATGCTTAACCCAGCTTCTTGGCATTGCTGACTGTGATGGGATTCTCAAACCCATTGTTGGGCATTTGGAGACTTTAATATTTAAAATGCAGAGAGAGGTTAAAAGCTCTAGGCAGCCATCTTCTGGGGTGGGGTGAGAAGTGAGAGACCAGGCTGAGAATCTCACCTCTGGAGTCATGCCCTGGAAGTGAAAGGGAGCCTGGATTTGGGTGCTTAATCCTTCTTCTGGATTTAGATCTCAGCTCACATTGTAGAACCAAAATAAAAGAGGTGGGTTTCAAATTAATATAACTTAAATAAAGGCTCTTTTGCAATTTGCTTTATGTCTGTGTTTCAAAATCTGCTCCTTTTGGAATTCCTGCACTGATTTAATTTGATTCTAAAATCGGTGTTAACTCTGACTTGGGCATGGTTATCTGGTATACTAGTGCTTTTATAATATAATTTGGTTTTGTAAGTAAGCTTGAAAAGGAGTGAGCTGTTTTGAAAACCTGACTGCAATAGCAGTCATTCTTTCAATGCTAAATACTGGGGGAGGGAAACCAAGTCCCTAATCCTCCATCTCAGCTTCTGGATCAAGACCTTCCTTGCACCTCGCTCCCTTGAATTTCCTCCCCTTACTTGACCACTTTTTTCACTTAATATTAGCCTTGACACATAGCCACAGGATTTTTTTTTTTTCCTTCTTTTTAATCATTATTGAGTTATAATCAGGAAATTTTGATAAGCTCCTTAAATTTGATAAATATATGCTAAGGAGTTTCCTCTACAAACACAAAGCAAACAGGCTTGGATTAATTTAATAAGTGTCTCCTAGGTTACTCATGAGGGCAACAAGTATTTGAGATGGCCTAAACCAGACGCAGCAAAGGTTTTATGCTACCAGTTAACTGAAGGATCTTTATCTCCACAGCCAGAAAGATAGTTGGTTGAGTATGTGATTCTCAGCTGTTACAGCTGCAGCAGCTTCTGTTGTTGCTTTCCAAATAATGGTGCATCTTTGGCATAGCATCTCTTCAAAGTATGTATTTTGGGATTTTCCACAGATCCTATTCTTTTAGTTAGAAAATACAGGTTGCATTACAAATACATGAGCTTTAGGGAGTTAGTGTTGCATTGTAAGATGTGAGCATTGCAAACTTAACCAGTGGGCTTTGGTAAGATTTGTTTCTCTGAAGTCCTGTTGTAGCAATGTGTTCTGTGATTGTGGAAGTGGGCTATTTGTGTAGCTACAATCTTGTTTTAAATATTCTTTCATATAATAAATTTTTAACTACCAAAATAATATTAGCAAACTAAGGATCAAAGTTACTTGTTTAATGTATTACTTATTAAGGCAGGGGCTTTAAGATGCTCTTCGTATTTTTTTCTTTGAGATAGATTTTTTTTTTTTACATTGCTCCTTTCCCTTTTTCTAATTGTCTTGCTGTTATGTATATTTTTATATATAGCACCCTCTTCAGATGAGTTTATTTCAAGTATTTTGATGAGACATTTCTGTGTCATCATTACTGTGTTTTTAAAGAAGACATTTAACTTGTTGGCTGCAAATTGTCTTATTGTTCAGAAAGTACATGGTTATTAATAAAACTTACTCTGTTCCAAAAGCTTGGATATAAGAACCAACTGTGATGACGCTGTTCTCATATCCTGTACTCTGTAGACTTCTTGTGTTGTAAACAGGTTTAGAGGTTTGCTGTGTGTCTTCATACGATTGTACTAACCAGTGTGTTTCTTAGTAGATTGCTTAGTAGGAAAACAAGATTTAGTTAGCTGACTGACAGTTGCTTTGTTACCTCTGAATTAAACTATAAAATCTAGTCAGACACACTAGAAAAAGCAAACAATCTCTTCCATGTTCTTCTCTGTTGGAGGCTTACTGTTTTAAAAGCCTCTGAACTGACTTAAGAAATACTGTATGCCTGTGTTAAAATATTTTCTCTTCATTATTAAGAAATTTGAAGCTGTCATGGTTTTACCCATCTTCCCAAGGGAAACTCATATAAAATAATCAGATGTAAGGATTTTTTTTATGTATTTTGATGTCCAGCATCTGCTGACAGAATTTCACAAAGAAAGATGCTGGATCTTTCCTCACCTCCAGGCTGTGTTTTTACTCCAAGAGCTTTTCTGCATGCCTGCTTGCCTGTGAGTTGTAAGTCATCAGTGACTTCAGATGCAAAACAGTAGCACTGCACAAGGCAAGTCAGGCATCCCTGGTTCATGTGGGTGTGCAGTAGACAGCAATTTGCATGAGTTCCTAGGATCACGCAGCAGATCTGTCTACTGGCATGTGTATCTGTCAGTGTTTTCTAGTGTACTGTTTTAATTTTCATCCTCTTTAAAAAGCAACTGCTCTCAAATGAATGGGAAGATGCCACCAGAGATTGAGAAGGGTTACTGGCCATTAGCAACTGGCCCAGTCTCTCTCCCTCCTTGTCTGAGACCTATTAGCACTTTTGTGGGCAAACAGCAGTTACATGTGAACCATTCATCAAAGGGAAAACGAAGAACAGTGCCATTAGATATGTGCTGTAACAGCCAAATGAGCGAAAGGAGCCAAAGTTCTGTCCTGCCCCTGTCCTTTTAACTCTGTCTTGCTCCATCTCAGACATCCAGCTTCCCATTACTTAAAGCCTCTTCCTGCCTTTATTGTTTTGTCAGTTGCTGCCCTCAATTTACTGCACTGATAAGTACTTCCCAGGCTGTAAATGTGTGATCGAGATATTTCTGATGCTGACCTATGTTTTGATTGTAGTCACAGGAGGAAAGGTCAGAAGTAAAACTGCTCTTGCTACACAGGAGGCAACTCTTCACACCATGATAGGTATAGGTTGTGAATTTATGGGGAGAGAAGTGAGGTAACATATGGGATAACAGGGCTGAAGAAGAAAAAATAAAGACATGCTTAACCTCCCCTCTTCACAAGGTGATACTTTTGCTTTTATGAGATGTAAAGTAACTGCAGGTATTCTTCAGTTGGAGCAATGCTAGAAACCAAAAAGAATGAGAAATCAGATATATTCATTGATGCTAGAAATTATAGCAGGTAGTTAGAAAGTGCTGAAGTCTCCCTTCACTGGTGTCTGTGACTGCAAATAATCTTTTCTTGATACAAGATAGTTGCAGAGATGGAAAAGAAAAGAGGGAATGAGTTTTAACAACTTGCTCTTTGTGATACTTGAGTATAATCTCTATTGTCTGGGTGATCAGCACAAGTCTGTAGAGCTTGGTGTGCTTAAGAAGCTCCATATGTGTCTGTAATTCTTGTGGCATCATTATAATATGTGGCACAGATGTTTGCAATGAGGCTGTCTGCCAGTGTGAGTCTAGAAAGTATTGTCCCATGTGCAGTTAGTGTACAATGGAAAATAACTGGAAATTACAGAATTATATGGAGTGAAAAAGTTTCTTTCAAGGGCAAATTGATTTGGAAGCCATGGGTTTATCAGACAAGAACCTTGATACCAAACTTAGTAAATTTTAATGCAAGTTAGATGCTGTTGTGGTTCTTCTTTGCCTTAACATTGATGGAAAAGTGGTGTGAAACTGAAAGCAGTACTGACTCTTCAAGCTGTCATAACTCTGGGAAGATTTAACACCTTCAAAAAAGACACTACCCAGGGATTCTGCTACTGTAAGATAATTTTGGCTTAGTTAAAAATGAGACAAAATAAGCTTTAAGGAAGGAAAATATAGATCTCCAAGCTGAATATATCAGAAGGTCTAATTAAATAGGGCCCAGGATTTCTTAGTAATCAAATTAATAAATAAATGTGATTTTCCCAGCTTGGCTTTAAGATACTATAGCTGGGAAAGGTAAATAATAATAAAATATTAAAATAATTTGCAACATATGATAATAAATATACTGGGTCATTGTCTTTCAGAACAGAAGGGGTGGTTATTTCCCCATAGTTTTGGGGTTTTTTTGAATAACTACAAAAATATTCTTTTTTGAGCTGGTCCACTCTCATTAAAGGCACATAACGGTGTAACCAGACAAGAATATATGCTGATAAGGTGTTCTTTTTCCTATAACTTGACCTATGTGACTACATTAACAAAGCAGTCTTAGGCTGTAAAGAGCTTCATGCAAGTCTGACTAGCCAATGTACTTGCCAAGAGTTTCTCTGAAGGCTTACAGGCAGTAGTGTAACTTGTAAGAGATATTGGCAGTGTATTGATTTGGTTTCTGAAAAAATTATTGAGTTAGTGTATGTGAGCTCTTCCTGTTAGCTGTCCTTTCCCAGCGGGTTGTACTTTGGTGCTGGAGATCTCTAACATGTCTGAAGGGCAAAGATTCCCAGAAGAGCTGCATCCTCTGGTGTCATACACATTAAACAAATGCAAGATATTTGTAATTTTATTTTTGCTTTACTGGGAGTAGCAAACCAATTTTTGTAACAAATCTACTAAGAAGTGTGGCTGAAAGTTTCAGTCTTCCTTTAGCTCTTCCTTTTAACCTCATGTATTCTGAGCAATTGTACTACCTAGACCTATGGAAAGTGGAAGTAAGATGTCATAATAATAGTACTTGGAAGCTGGAGTTACAGTTGTAGCAGTAAATGTCCACACAGTAAATTGAGAAAACAAATATAGAAATGAATGAGACAAAGAAGTATGGTAGATAACCGGTTCCATAAAATGCTAGAATTGCAATTGAAAATGAAACCTTTGTTGCTTTTGCAAGTCCATTTATCAAGTTATCCATTATTTTACAGGGTTATAAATGAGGAAACCTGGGGGGTTCTGTTGTCTCTGAAATCATCTTGGTTATATTTCACAGAAAGAGATAAGAATGCTGAACAAAATGCTGTCTAAGCAGCTCAAGCCTCAATCAAGCAACTTTCAGATTACCAGAGGTATTAGCTCATGTGACTGTCCATTAGCATTCCTCATGGTTTCTCTCAGCTTCTCTTTTATGTTTGGCCAGCATGTATTCTACCCCACATGAACTTCCACAAGGCATTATGTGGCTCCAATAGTTTGGTAGTGTGTATGAGTGGATCTATATATCCAGTTGGTTTCTTACCTATGGTCCTATTCACTTAACCTCTGTTCCTATAGAAAAGTAGATGTCTAGGCCCTGAAGTCACTTACAATAGCCTTCTTATGTTAATTGGGTGACTTGTGATGACCCAAAAGTAAATAATTAGCTCAATGGACACTTATCTCAAAATTAAACATAATGAAATATATTTTAACAATTTGTAACTTCCATACCTTTGTGCTAAGGTGACAAATGCTCATCCCTTAGAGGCTATCTTGGATGTAAATGACAATATTTTGGCAGCAGGGAGACTGCAGTCATGGCATCTGTGGAAAGAGACTGAGGGCTGCCCTGTTTTGAACACAGCTGCTTCCGGCTGTCTTTGCAATGGACTCATTGCAAGCCACAGCTCATCTAAGCCCATCAGCCAAGCTAGTGGCACCTCTGTGAAAACATATTGAAGAAAAGGCAGTAAATGGTGAGGAAGAGGGAATGGAGAGAAGGGAAGGACAAAGGGAATAACAAGGTAAGAGGTTGAAGAGGTGCTTTCTGGCAGAGCAGGTACTTCTCTGAAGGGACTGTGCCCTATGGATAAGCCCATGCCAGAGCTTGTACACCTCTTAAGGTACTATGGCCCATAGAGGACCCATGCTGTAGCACAGGACAACAGTAGGAAGGAGGAGCATCTGAGAGAAACTACCATGTACCAGCACTAACATCCTGCACTGCACATTGCCTCACTGGAGGTACTGGGTGCAATCTGCAGCAGTAACAGGGGAGGAAGAGAGGTGTATGGAGTGAAGGTGAGCCTGGGAAAGTGGAGGAAAGGTGTTTAAATATTTGTCTTCGTTGTTTCCCAATACTCAAGCCAGTAATTAAATACTTGTGTTAATTGGCAGTGAAGTTTAAAGGTTTTTAAGTTTTACAGAGATGACACTGCATTGGGATGGGCAAATCAAATGAAGTAGGTGAAATTTTATCGCATGGGATCTGCAGTGCTGTGAATCCACTAACCTCCTCTGTGGAGCGTCTGTCATTAATACGAGGTTTTGCTTTGGCCATCCACCAGCATTATACTCTTAACCATTCCACATCCTCTCCCCTTTTCAGGTCTTGTCTAGTCTTTTGAATTTCCCCTTTAATCCGGAAAAAAAATGAAGCAGAGTAATAAGGTGTAGACAGTTACTGTGGTTTGTAGTGTAACTACTGTCTGAAGATATGTAGCAAAGGTGAATGAGTACAGAATGAGCACAAGGTCCTCCTGCCCCCAGCAAGGCTTATATTTTACATTCATGGAGCAGTGCCACAATCTATTCTTTGTGTCCTCACTCCACATGACAAACATCATCGGTAAGCCAGATGTGCCATCCTGCAGCCAGCTACATGTGATGCTTGAGGTCATGGACTGGGACAGAAGGGGTGGCATTAGGCTACCTGACAGCCCAACATCGCTGCCTTTTTCTGCTTAGCCCAGCTTCAGCATATGTCAGACACTGAAGAAATCTAATCACATATATCACTTGCTCAGAGTTTTCTAGAAATGGACTTGTCTGTATTGTAATAAATAAAATGGTACTGGTATATTTCATAGCATGGAGGAAAAAAACTGCAGGATCTTTATGTATTAGGCAACCCATAGACTTGTGTTGACCTGAGCCCAAACAGAAGTCTTGGTTGCAGCTGTGTAGGCAAAGGTGCAGCTATTATGTGTCCCACTGGGATTCTTATTATGGTAATTACACTAATCACGACAAAAAGCCTCATTGTGAGAACCTCCACTACATCTACAGGGTAGCAGATGAACTCTGTCCTGAAGAGCTTGCCATGGACATGAGCAATCCAGGATAAAGGAAGAAGGTGTAGCAAGAGCAGTTAAACCTTAGAGATAAATCCTTAAGCCTTCTTATGAGACCCAATTTCTTCTTGGCTTCTTTTTCTGCATACTGCTCCTGATCTGATCTCCCTGTTCAGTTGCTCACATTTAACACTTCTCCAGCAGCTAGGGGGAAGCTGTTTAATGCAAGCATTCAGTGATGTGTTGTGTAGGCTTGGAGGAGAGGAGAAATGAGGGGAGGTCTGGCTTACTTAAACTCCCAAGAATGTCCTAATCTTGTAAAGGATATGAGTCTCCTGTGTGCAGGCCTCTGGAAAGTTTATGGATAAACTGAGACCCGTAGAGGTGCCTCTGTGTCAAAGTTGAGCTATTTGCGTGTGGCTCTATTGTCCCTAAGTAGAAGGAAAATAGTCCACTTTTAATTAATTGGGAAAATGCTACATATACGTTTTCTTTGGCTTAGCTAAAAAGCTGTTTAAATTTCATTTAGCTATGTAAGTATTTCTCTGTATGTCAAATTTAAGCCTATTTAAACCCAGCTTATTGGTTTAGCTTGCACCTGTAACCAATAGAAATTGCTTGAAATCCACGTGAAAGTGCCCACACAAGTATTTGTGCTGGCTTGACATTTTAATATTAGTTAAACTGCTGTAGCCTGTTGTTGTGGTTTAAGCTTAGTCGTAAATTAGACAAAGCATGTAGCCTGCTTGTTTTCCCCCCACAACCTGTC